>VUQR01023869.1:75081-86057 GCA_015108515.1 Hemichromis elongatus | reverse complement strand
ATCCGGTCCAAACCTTCTGCTTTATTGCCTGAACTGAAGCCGGTGTAGCTGGATGGATAATAAGTCCGACGCCTGGCTGCAGACGGAGCGCGCACAGTCTGTGCCAGATTTCATGGCATCCAAGTTATGCTGTGATTATCACCGCACCCTCTATCGGGCTCAGTGTAAAGCAAATTTCAGACTTTTCCTCCTCTCTTCTTAACCGTGCTCCCCGGCGCATGCCGCTTCGGGCGGCTATACCATGATGTCTCATTAGAAATAACACTAGCCCAGATTGTGTGCTCTTTATAAACACTTTATGGTGGATAATAGTTAGGATGCAGTGTAGGCTATTAATGGAGCCTCTTGCGGATTCAGAGCCCCTCCCCTTCACCAGAAGCTCCACTTTAAAAAGGTGTAACGAATCGATCTTCAGCCTCCTTTGTCCCCCTAAAGAGGTCACCAAAAATATCCACATTTTTTAGTTTTTGTTTTTGCAAAACTTTGAGACCAAACTCGCTGACAAATTAAACACCGCAGTATCATCATATATAGCTGAAAACTCAAATGCAAACATTATTTTTTTCTTTTCTCCAAGTAAAACATTGAAAAAAAAATTCTTATAAATTATAAGAAAAAAAAACAGATTCCAAGCCTTTTTGTGGTTGATTTATGAAGCTGCAAATGTAACAGTTAGCCTGGCCTGATTGAGCTCTTCTCTTTGCAAAGATCTTCTTTATTATGTAGAATCTATAACATCTGTCTGGTGCTTGAAAAAATCAACAACTTTATTTTCTGTACATAAAAGATGTGCCTCCAGTCCTCATTCTACTTAAAACTTTATCTGGCTGTAAGATTGTGTAGCAGAGACTGTGACATCAAATATCTCTCTCACACAAACAAACACACGCACTTTTTATACTTTTCCAGGCACCTCTGATTTCGATTGTCTGGAAACAAGGTTGCGCATCGCCTCTTCGCGTGTCCAGGAACAGGACGCACCTTTCTTAGGGACAGCAGGGCGTTGAAATGAAAGCCGTCCCAGTGAACAATTAAGAGCCGCAGATTGACAGGTGGGCTCTGACTGTCAGGGTGACGCTTGTGGAGGGGTGGAGTAAAGGAGAGGCCGGAAAGGCAGCTGGATGTGTCTGTCTATCAGTGGGAGCTGTCGGAACGCACCACGCATCACCAATGTGCGCACATTTCACTGCGGAGAAATATCCGGGGACGCTCCTCCTTGCGCTTTTAAAATAAATAATAACAATAAATAAAAATCTGGGAATAATAACAGCTGAGCCCCGGAATCTGCTCGCATTTTTTTTCTCTTTCTATATTTTTTCCTGTGATGACTTTGTGACAAATTCGTCAAGTGTCCGTGTTGACAGTCGGGCGGTAAGCGTATGTGAGTAGCCTGTTTCTTTATCCAGTGGGTGCTTTCAGGGAGATGGGATGTGAGTTGATTGCTGCGGGGTTTCCACACGCTCACACTTGACTGATTGACATACACCCAGTCCGCCTAACGTGTCACTCTTTCCTCTCCTTTCCCCCCTCCCGATTTCCTCCTGTAGCTGGAGGAGACCGGAGCTGTGGCACCTGGACGGAGGGAGAGATCGCAGTTTTGGACTCGTCTTCACCGCGGAGTGTGAGTTAATACGCACGAGCAGGATCTCCGTTTTCTTCACTCTTGCTGTTTACGGGGGGATGAAATTGACCAGCCAGCGAGGCGAACGTATTTTTGATGGAAACGAGGCGAGGGGCTTCGGGCAGCTCTCCCATATAATCCCTGCCCTACAGACTGAGATCCGCACGGAGCTTTCTGCTAGTTTTCAGCACGCCAGCCTGCGATGAGTTCTTCTGGCAGAAGTTAAAGGACGAGCCCCCATTTTTCCTTTTGATTTCCTTTCTTTTCCTTTTTTTTTCTTCTTTTTTTCTTGCTCTAAACGATCCGCATCGTTTTACTAGCCGGACAGCCCGATAATAAAGACGATCAGAATAAATCTCAAACATTTCTTTTCATCGTCCCCAGCCGAAGAGCCCGATGAACCGCTGCTGGCTCTGATTTCCTCGCCTTGCGCCGGTTTCCTCTCCACCTCGTCCGCTATTTTGATCTCTGCATGAAAAGTCCAGCGGAAAGTCTCGCAGCAGCATGCCGAGGAGAAAGCAGCAAGCACCGCGGCGGTCAGCAGGTAAGCCCCGGCTCTGCAACCGAACACTCCCACCCCCCACACACCAGAAAGGCTCCAGCACGCACACTTCGCTCCCTCTCCGGGTAGGATACAAAGCCAAGGATCCGCACAGATGTGTGTACCCCGGACAAGTTCACGCAGTAGCTCCAAAGGCCTGATGCAGGACACGATATAAGCGCTCAGAGACCAAACGTCTGCGGCTTATCGGTGAATTGTAGCTCAGAGTGAAGTAAACAAAAGTGAAGTTTAATCTGCGCAGCTTTTAGCACTCAAAAAAACACCCAAAATAAACTTTATTTAAAAAACCCAGAGCGTAATCACCGATCTCTGTTGGAAACGGTAGCTTGTCCTTAGTTTAAGCAGCCATTATTCAGTGCCAACTTTCCCCGTTAGAAGCAAATGCGCTGAGCTGCACTTTAGTTTCAAGCTTTAAATCTGATCCTCCACTAGGTTGCCAGCATCCAAGTTCTCCAAACAAAAGCTCATCTTATCTCATTTTTACAGGCTTACGTGCTTGATGCGTTAGTGTCAGGAAAAAAGAAAGGGAAAAAAAACAAGAAAGAAAAGAAAAAGAAAGAAAGAGGGGGGGGAGGGAAAGTAGCGTATTTTCAGCTTGTGTTCCGCTCTGGGATTGCCATCCTTGATTTGATGCTTGATTGATCGCCTGTCATGCGACTGCCTTTGATCTATTCATTCCTGATAAACATCAGTAAATCATTCACCATAGAGACACGCATGCGCCCGGCAGCTGGACTCCCTCAAAGGATAACTTTTTGGCCCCCGCAGAGGAGCAAAGAAAAGACAAATTGAAAGAAAGGTTCTCAAGCGGGATAAATACTTTGCGTTTAATACCCCAAAGGGGAGGGAACAAGGGAGGAGGGGTGCTGGGGCATAGCAAGATCACAGGGTGAACTCTTATGGTCACTTCAGACCTGACCTCTGTGTTCATCCTGCAGAAACAGGAAATGCTGTTTAACTTGAGTGCATCTGATATTAAGCATGGATAGAAAAGTGAAGAGAAGATGTTCTGGAAGTCATTAGAGGAATCTGATTGATTCAGTGTGGTATAAAAATGCAAGTTTAGTATAATCACACTAACAATTACTAATGAACTTTTCCAGTTTTGACGAGGCTGTTTATTAGCTTCCTAAATATGAGATGGAGAACTTTAATCGCACACTATAAACATAGCTTAATGTGATTCAGAGGAAAGTGTGCCATGAAGTACCAAAAGTCCTGTCTTCATGTGAGAAAAGAGAAAGATCAGTGAAGTAAATTCCACTTTAACAGCCTGACTTTTGACAGTCCGGCCTACATGTTGTCATTAAGTTGACCAGACATTAGCTGCTCTGGGAGAGAGTCGCATGTTTGCCTGATTCCATTTGATGTCCCTGCGAGAGACGGCTGTGATTGACATGCATTTCCAAATGACGGGGGAAAGAGGAGCCTTTGAAGTTCATGCAGTAATGACCAAAGCCGAATAAAACAGCTGTAGAATGTTAAGCAGGCGGTGGAAATGTGAGGTTAAGCAGACTTAATCAAGGTTGTGACGGGAAGACTTTGAACTCGGTGGGGCTGTAATTTCTAATTGACGCGAGGCTTTAGTGATGATAGAGAGAAATGTGTTTGAAGAACAAGCCTGCATGGTGAAAATGAATAGTGGCGGTTTATATACCTCTGCCACAGCTTTGCTAGCGAACCCCCCCCCCCCCACACACACACAGGAGAGCAGAAAACGTGGGGGTTTAGTTTCTCTTGGGGTTTTTTATGTGTTGTTTTTTTTTCCAGACTCTTCTGGTCATTTGGCTGAGCTCTGAAGTGGCACCATTCCTGCTCAGCTTTTGAATATTGATTCGATTGTCTGCTTTTTCTGACAGACACATACATCACAGGCAGTAATGGTCAATCCCAACTTGGCAGGCTTTGTCTCGACATTATTTCCAGTACTTGACATACGGTCAATCCAAAAACTTTTAACACCTCCACTGATGTGTGTGTGTGTGAGAGCCTGTTTCCTCAGTAAAACGGTGTACACACCTATAAACACAGGCTATTTTTATAATGCATTACCGGATATTTCCACAACCCAGATTTGTCACTTTGGAGTTGCACTAAAACAAAATGTTGCATATGCTCCTCAGAGAGAGAGAGAGAGGGAGAGAGAGGGTTTCAATAGCTCTTTGTATGCCATTTCAAATGGGCTCTGTTTCATCAGTCACAGTGATGATTTTAGACCCTGTAATGGCGCTGTACCCTATCTAGTTTATGACCAGTGACAATACATCAGTGTTCTTTCATTTGGAACCGCATTACTGCATCTGTTAGTTTTGGCAGTTGAGTTCAGTGCGGAGCAATTTGAGCAGTAGAGACTTTTGCTGCAGTCATTTGTCGTCATTTCCATTCTTTCTTTTCTTTTCTTTCCTTTTTTTTCTGTCTCACTTCACCAAAGTGCAGCTATGTACGTGCATTCCTCGAGTAATTAATGGAAGCTAAACAATGCAGCGATGTCAAGGAACAATAATTAAGGGTGAGAATAAACAAGCGTGGTGAGAGATTGATTTGTAAAAATAAACCACACTAAAAGAGCCACTTGTGTGTTTTTTTTTTTATCTTTATATGAACATTTAGCTGAGTTTGCTCATGCTAGCTTAAGGTAAAACAGCTGCAAAGAGTGCATGTATTGCTATTGTGCAAGTGCTGCTTTACTTTATGTGCAATTAAAGTCGGGCCTGAAACAATTAGCCGACAATTTAAACGTCATTAGCGAGTTTAAAATTCAACGAAGTTACTTATCAGACAAGAAAAATATCCAACCCTGACCTGATCTCGACTCTTGTTTATCACAGTAAATCGAACATCTTTGCGTTTTGCCTTGAAAATACAGGCAGTTTGTGGCGTTTGGCCGCATTTTTCTCTGTGTTTTTGGACATTTTGCAGACTAACCGATGAGGCGAGATGGTTTGCTGTAAACTCAATTCGACCATTAAAGGTTTAAAAGCATGCAATCAATGCTACACCCACAAAAAATGGACACAAAGACTGCTATCAAGTTAAGCTCGTGGCACTTTTTAAAGAAAAGGACGTCTTAGAGTGTTCAGTAGCAAGATTGTGTTTAAAAAACGACAGCACGTTATATTTACTACACCAAGATAACCAGTGTTTAGTTTAATTAGCAGATAGGAGATACTTTATATAACATTTACAGACAAGCCATAACTCCAGATTTGCCTCGATGCAGAGGTCACAGGTTTGATTGCTGTTTGGAAATTAATGGTATTGCCGCATGTCTGATCTTGCTTTTACTTTGCCAGCCGCGAAATCTTAAATCAAACACTGTCACTCTAAGTAATGAATCTGTCAACTAATCATTCAACACGTGAGCGTGATTACAGCGTGACACCGTGTTAAATGTATTCCTCCGGATTTAAAAAGGCCCAGCTTCAAAAAAAGAAAAAGACAGGAAGGATCGTCTTTACTACGCACCCCGCACCACGCTCACTTTTACTGGCTGAAGGAAAAGCACACTGTGGAGTGACCAATCCACTGTGAGCTGAGCAGGATGCAGCTCCATAAATGTCTATATACTCACGCACGCCCTGTTTTCAGTTCCTGTTCGCTGTTAAAAGCCCAAGTTTAGAAATGTTTGATCGTGATCCTGATTCTCATCTCCTCTGACAGCCGAGCGATCGGTTCCCGTGCTGACAGAATTAGCGCAGGTCACGACGACGCTGCTGCTACGCTGTTAAACATGGCCGCGTGGCCCTTTTAGAAGACAGTAATTGGTTTTCCTTTCCTGCTCTCCTGATAAATATGTAAGGTAACTGAGTAGGTTTGACTACGTAGCTAATTAGAAGTTTAGCACTCTAAACATAAATCACTCGGCTTATAATCACAGACTGTGGATGCTGTTCTTTTTTTAAAATGTATTATTCAATGTGTGTCGTAAACTAACTTCAGTGCTACATTTTAATGATTTCTTTGGAGCTTAGCTCAACACATGTTTAATTAAAGCACCATGCAGCATTTGGCTACACCGAAACCACAGCAAGCCACACGCGGATTAAACAGGATGCACACACGCTGCCTAGCCCTGTGAGCGTTTTCACTGACACGAGCGGCTGCCTTCTTCTCTCTTAAATAGATTGCCCTATGCTGCCACTATCTCTGCCTCAAAAGGAGTCTCTTAATTATGACTCGGGGGGTGGGGTGGGGCGGGGCTTCCCTTCTTCTTGACGGCATCGTTAGCTGTGGTCCCTAATTATCCAGGTAGCTGACAGATCAGTGACAGGTCCACCGATTACTGCTGACAAATTCAGCAAGGTGTCAAGTCTGCAAGCTGCCTTGATAAAAATCAACTCAGTATCACCCACTTCTCATGTGCCCACCTCAGTTGTTCAAGTGTAAACTCAACAACAGCTGAGTTTGCCTGCAGCGTCACGTGACGAATGCAAAAACGTGCTGGTGACAAAGAAGCCGTTGCTCTGATCGTGAGTAGCTGGACTGGAGTAGCCACCCGGTAGGCGTCAGAGAGCTTTTAATAGTTTAGTGAGAATGCGGCTTTCTGCGAGCGTGAGAAGATTTTCTTAATGCTCTGCTTTTTCCCTCTGATCTTTCTGCTAACAGCTTTTTGGTTTGTTTGACAGAACAGGAACAAAGTTCCTAGCCGAGCAGCGTTAATACATTTTGTTGTTGCTACTTGGCATTGTATTCCTCTGCAGGAATTTAGCTCGCGGCGTCTGTCAGCTGAGAAACAAGCATCGGATGATGACTATTAAACCTTATGTTAGTTTTATCGGGATGCTTCTGATAATAGATTTAATGACATTTGTCAGGGTTTGAAGCAGTGCTGAGAGGGGAGAAAAAACATATGTGGAGTGAAAAGTGTGTTTCTTGTTGTGTGTGTGTGAACCAATCTGCATCACTGTGTAGGATGAGGAGTTTGCTTGGCCCTGCATATGCGTGTGTGTGTGTGTATGGGTATTAACATCTTCGTAGGGAGCAAAAATTGGAAGTTTACTATTCTCGTGGGGACCGACAGCCCTCGTGGGGACCAAAATCCCGGAAGGCAGTTTTGAGACTCAAAATGTGGTTTTAGTGTCAGGGTTACTATTAGGTTATGGTTAGGTTAAGAGTCAGGGTCAGGGTTAGGGTTAGGGTAAGGGGCTAGGGAAAGCTTTATGTCAATGAGATGTCCCCGCAAGATATGAAAACACAACGTGTGTGTGTGTGCGCGTGTGTGTGAGAATGTGAAATATTCAGATCGTGTGATAATGCAGTGTAGGTAAAGTGTCATTAACAGGTGACATTGACTGAAGGAGTCGGTGGATATATTTGCTATCCCGCACTCTAGTTTCATTTGCATGTGGTGTCAGACTCAGTAGGCCTTCAGGAAATCAAAGACACACACTAATACGCACACTCACACAACTCCGCTCTCTGTCCTCATCTTCGTGGAGGTTAAGTGACAAATGAAGATCGATGACTGCTCTTATGGAAAAGAGGGTTGAATTGAAAATATGTGGGAATTAGGCTCGCCAACCGAGTGAAGACGTAAAGGCATTCGGAGCCGCGGGCGCGAGGTAAAACTATCCCCGAGCTTAATGAGGTTCAGAGGAAGCAGGAAAACCTGGGTTTTCGCTCAAGCGAAAACACGAGGAGCCGTGACAAAGAAATAAAAGGAAAACAAGGTCGTCTTTACGAGAATGAAACCCCCTCTCCCTCGCTGAAATGCATCCTGCGCTTATTTGTTGTAAGATACTTTGGCTACGATTCAAAACAGCTGCAAAACAAAAAAGCCACAATTTACAGTGGGGATGTAAAAGAGTAGGAAGAGGAATAAGAAGAATGAAACCGTTCACATGACTGGACCCGAGGGGGTTTAGGCTACCGGTTGCTAATTATTGTGAAGCATGCATATGAAGGAAGCGTTTTCCTGCTAACTGAGAGAAAAGGGAAAAAGCTGAGTGAACGGACGAGCAGAGATAACGTCTGTGTCCTCAGAAGCAACCAGTGAATCCAAAAACAGCTGATACAAGCTGCAAGTTGGGAGTCCTAGAGGCACAAATCAAACATATGACTTTCACAAAGGAGAATAGGAGTGACTATTATTATTTTTTTTTTCCTTTGGACGTTAGGTTTAAGTTAATTAGTTGTTTAGGTTTAGGGAATCAAACCTAGCCAGATTAATTTAGCCTCTTACCAAGTTAACCCAAGATACTCTTTCTTGTTTCTTGTTTATCTTGGTGTCGTTCCCATCCCGTCTATACATGACTGGCCGCTGAAATATAACAATGGTGACACCGCCATCTTTCTGTTAAGTTCAGAGACTTCACAGCCGCTGATTCATACAGGAAATCTCCAGGTCGTTTCATAGTGACGATCAGGATTTATGGGCAGAGCTGCAACTTACTTGAATTGCTCCTATTGCCCACTATTCAGAAAATACTCAGTATTATTTCAAGAAGGCCAAGATTACATCTTTTTTTTTACATTTATTCAATGCAGAACATTCAGTGAACTCTTGTGGATCTGACCGAAAACCTTCCATGAGCGACTGAAATTTTTACTTGAACAACAAAAAACGGCATTTTTTAAAATTAAGATCATTCCCTAATGTATTCATTTGATACAATCAATTCTTTCAATTGCACTTTTTTTTTTTAAGAAACCTGGAGTTCCAGTTAGTAAATGTAACTGTAGCCAACCGAAAATGACTACAGCCTCTTTAGCAAAGCACTGAAGAACTGGTGGGTTGTCAAACCCCCTGAGAGAGGCCAGCTGCACTTACTTTGTTCTACACAAACGCTAAACTCGGCTGTACTCTGTCACTACCGCCGATAACGCTGATAATTAAAGAAGCAGGCAGAAAGAATTATTAGGCTGAGCGTAGAAGAGGCAAAATGGACGCGAAACAAAAAAACGGAAAGAAAAATGGCCAGTCGTGACTAAATACAGGACGATGGGAGGTCCAGGGTACACTCAGAGGTCAGTGTGTACTCAGGGGAGCACCTGTCTGCCTCCACTATAGTATACACATTGTGATTTGTGTGCGTTGTGTGTCTGTTTCTCTGTTTCCTCATATTTTCTAGCTCACAGCAGTCTTACATGTCCAAGTTATTAAACTGCTTTAGCATGAACTCATGTTGCATCAGTGATTGGTTGATAATGCATGCTAGAACATTGCCGCTGGAGTGACGAGGCTTTATAGATCCGAGTCCTTTTTTTGCATTTTGCTACGGCGATCTTGGAAATTGCTTTGCAACAACGTTGCGTCTTGATACGCTGGAAATTGCCACGACGACGGCGCCCGTTGCTGTAATTAGGCGATCGCGCGAGAGAGATAAAACTGGAGATACATGGCCGCAGCGAAAACTGACCTTAGTACTCAGTCAGCTGTGGTAAGAGTGAAAAACTGATGTGATCCGGAGATCTTATAAGACAATCTGACAATAGCACAGTAAAAGGTGTTTTGGGGGTAGCCATTTTATCAGATTTGGCTGGTGAGTCTATGCAGGTAGATTTATGTCTCTGTAACGACTTAAATTAAAGGTAATGTTTCAAAATAACCGCCCCGAATCGTTTCAATATGGCTGCCAAGGTTAGCTTCCAGAAGGGCTATGTCTGAGTCACAACATTAAACAAAAACAGCAATGTTTAGGTGAGTGAGTGACCACCGGACGGTCTGTGCTGTGTGGCCTTGAAGTAGAGTTGCTTCTGTTAAGCAGCCTTAA
Source organism: Hemichromis elongatus (assembly GCA_015108515.1). Taxonomy (NCBI): domain Eukaryota; kingdom Metazoa; phylum Chordata; class Actinopteri; order Cichliformes; family Cichlidae; genus Hemichromis; species Hemichromis elongatus. The sequence goes on along the minus strand of VUQR01023869.1, from coordinate 76,162 downwards.
ACATCTGGGTTTAAGAAAGGCGGGTGAGAGAGGGGAAGACGACAACAGAGGGTCTGAAGAAAAGGTATTAAAAGTGACAGATGAACAAGACTTGGGGAGACGCTCTCCTGCAGCAGCAGCTGTGACTGCTGCCATCGCTCTGACAGGTGTCAATTAAGAATTACTGCAGAGGCCCTGTAGTCGTTTTTTTTTTCCTGCCCGGCCGTCCGTCCATGTGCCTTTTTGAGAAATAGCGCTTTACCCTTGTCACTGCGTTAGCGCTTAGCCGCAGTCGCCCCAGAAAATGAGTGCATTGGCTGGCACTCTAATCAATACCCAGTGTATTAGCAATTATTTTGCCCATTGATTTATGTTGGGGCAGCGACTCCCAATGTGTTGTTATTAGCTGCTGATTATATGTGCCTGCACTATACTGCAAGACATGCACGTCAGCACATGCTTTCTCTGCTGCTGTTAGGCAGACGCATTTTAACCTTAGAGACAAGTACAAAGTAAGAAGAAAATAGACAAACGAATGCTTTTAATCCTTTTAAGTATTTCAAGATATTTAGCAGATTGATATAACTGTGCTTGTCTTCTCATGGATGGGCAATACGCAAGGTTTTGGTTTTGGCTTATGGCTGATTGTGAGTAATGACACCATTGGCACTTTGGTTGGTTGCTCATTAGCCTCGATGTCTTTCACTGCATATGAAATAACTTGGCTTGACTCTACAGCTAAAACAGGAAAAAGAGTCTCTTTGGCAGGGAAGCGATGGAGGTGAAGAGGGGCAGGTGACAATAAGCAGAAGCTTAAAAAAATGAAAAGACTGAACCTCAGATGGGCATTTACTGGAACATGAGAATGTTTAAAAGCAACATTCAGTTGGAATTAAAAACATAATTAAATAACAAAATATGTCAATTTATTAGCGTAACGCAAGTGGCAAGCCTGCCTTTGCAATACTTGCATGAAGTTGGCTGCATGGGTGTTTTTTTTCCCGTCATTCTAGCTCAGTTTGGAAAGAGCACACAAATAAAACCTCACTGCAAAAGTAATTCACTGTTCTTTTCATAAATGACTTTCTCTCTTTGGTGTAGC
>VUQR01023869.1:48579-60739 GCA_015108515.1 Hemichromis elongatus | reverse complement strand
GATGGGGGGGGGTGGGGGGGGGGGGGGGGGGAAGGGGGGGGGGGGGGGGGGGGGGGGGGGGGGGGAGAAAAATGGCTGACTTGTGTTTGTTGTTGTTACTTTCCCCTCCCACCTCTTCTCAGGCTTGTTTGTGTGGACACTGACACCTCAGGCTGACACTGACACACTCCTGACACTGATGCCTGTCAAGGCAACATACGGAGGATGGCAGGGAGAGGGAAGAATTTAGTGGTAGTGTGCCTTCTTCTGTATATGTGTGTGTGTGTGTGCTGCTGTCAGGTTTCCCTCACTTGGTCTGCTGATTTGTCTTTAACTACTTTCACAACTTTGAATGGGTTCACTTTTGCATTTATTTCAATACAGCAGACTGCGGCTTGTTAGGGAGAAAAGGAAGGGTTCAAAGAAATCGGTACAGCTGCTTTGGGAAACTGTTTAATTCTTCTTTTAATGATTAAATAAAAGAATTACTTCAGTGTAGCCTGTGGATAATTAAGAGCACACAGTTGGGAGCAAGAGGAAAAATGTATTTTGATTGTGCACTGTTTCTCACACACACACAGACACACACATATATAGCGGGCAGCTGTAGGACCTCCAGCTTTTCCCAAGCAGCAGTAACTGGCACCTCACAAACATCAGGTATTATGTCCATTCCGATTATGGGATAGAGAGCTACATGCTGTTTGAAGCTGACAGCACATCTGCCTCCTCACTGGAGACTGATTCTGGCATCTCAGACAAGCATCTTACGAGGGATGGATTGGAAAAGGTGCCTTAGCATATTTAACCCTAGATTCTTCCCTGCCTCTGTGTAATGTCCCCCTCTTAATCTACCTCCCCTGTTCACATTTAAACCCCTTTTTTTCTTTTTTCTTTTTTTTTTAGACAAAGACAATAAAAAGTGAAATTTAATTCAGATATCACTTTTTTTTTTCCTCCAAGCTGAGTTATGGGCAGTTATTTGGCGGGAGAAAGCAGCCATTTCCATTGATACTATAATTTTTTCTCTCCTCTTTTAAAATGGCACACTTGATGCTGTGAGTACTCAGGGAGCACAGGCAGTAACAACACGGCTTGTCATGTCCACTGGCCGTTTCCTAGCATCACGCTGTGAGGACTTCCACAGCCTTTGCCAAGTTGACTTCAGCCAACCATGGCTTGGCAAGGCTGATGCAGCTGGCATTTTACTCCGCTATCTCTTACTTGTGAATCCATAGTATGTGCAGCATGTTGGAAGAACTGAACAAATTAAAGTCAGGAATAGATCTGTGGTTGCTGAACAGCAACAAAATAGACAATGAAGTAGGGTGTGAAGACTGTTGCTGTGGGCTTTAAGCTGTTTGGCATCTAAATTAAGTGGATAAGCTGTAATTTTTGCACAAATGCTGTAATACATTTTTAATGTTTCTTTAAAAAACGTCTAAATTAACATTCACTAAACAGTCATTTATCTATCTTAGTTTATTTGACCTGTTTTTTGTTTGTTTTTTTTACTTTTTATTAAGATGTCAGACTCTCTCCATTCATCGAATAACTGTGGGTTATGTAATTTTGGAAATAGATCATTTCCATAAGTCATTGTCATTGTAGCAAATGAATGATTGACCAGGTTGTTCCACTACTCGTGTGACTGCGCTGAGCTGGGGTGTTCCCCTCTCAAACTGAGTAGTTTACTGGACAAGGGGCAAAAATAATGTGCAGTGTATTTTCAATTTATTCATCAGAAAAAAAAATCAGATCAAACTTTGGAACTATTAGAAATTTGATTGTTCTTGATTACATCGTTGCTTGGCTGTTTTTGTGCACAGTAGAGATTCTCGGTCTGCATCTTTGGTCAGCTTTTCCCTCACATATTTTTCTTCAACTATGTTAGACTTACTTTGGTGCGCACCATGTTTTCATTCACTTTTAGCTCCTTTCCCAACACTCTTTAAGAAAGCTTTCTTTGTATTGGCTGCCACTCACAAACAGAAGGTGGGGTTAAAATTCTGTTCAATTCAGTTTTATTTATATAGCCAAACCGCAAGAGTCACCTCAAGGTGCTATGTTACTATGACTCAATACTATTACTGAAAATCAACTGTGTGCCTGAGATGACCTTATTAGGGATAGACGCCTTTTTTGATGTCATACAGAGCCAAGAGTAAAAAAAGCTTTCTGCTACAAAGCATTTAAAGCACTCTGAGGCCTCAGCTTTAGCTCTCAGGTGTTACTCTTTATATGCTCACCTCATCATTGTAAACTTTGTTCATGTTTGGAATGATCATACACCATTGTAACAGTGTGTATAGATATGACACATAATAAAGAAAAGAACAGAATTCTTTAAATCTTAAACACTGAGGCCTTGCATACTTTTTCCTGTTAATTAATTAGTAAAAACGTGTCTTTTCCGTTGTCGAGTACTGCCACAGAATATATACAATCATTTTTGCCTAATTCAATTTCTTTTTTATATTTTTGCTATTTTTAAACTTGGTGAATACATTTCTTGAGTCATTTCTGCTCCTTACCCAAGATAAGTTGTAGTGTTCAACAGTTCCAATTGGCAGTGCAGTGAAGAGGACTATCTGTCATTGTCAAGACATGGATGCTTGCCACTTTATCATATCTTTCACCTCTACTGGGACTATTGACAAAAATCTCTTAAGGATTATTGCATTCACCACCTGCATATAGGGAAGGCCGGGTGTGGATTCTTGTGTTCAAGTGTATTGATTTGCTAAGAGATTTATATCTAATCTTGGTTTTCCTCCTTGCTTTGTTTTCCAGCTTATGGACCTGAAGATGAATTCAAGGGTGGCAAAGCTGATGAAGAGGAACATCTTCAGGATGATGGCCTTTCCCTGGATGGTCAAGATGCAGACTATTTTTTCAATGATGAGGACGATGCAAGAGATCATTATAGCTGCCAGAACTCTCCACTCAGCATTGGCACTAACCCAGATGCTGGGTATGCTTCTCCTCTCAGCACTACCAGTGATCCGCTGGTGGACCTTAAGACAACCCCCTCCTTAAGTGATCCGGACAGGGTGGAGGAGAAGCTGGGGGAAGGTAGTGAATCCATCAATGGCCTCTCACTACAGGACAGTCTGGAAAAAATGAAAGCCGTCTATGCAAACCTGATCTCGGATGCCTCCTGGTCCAATGTTGCTCTGGACATGCTTAAAAATAAACAAGGAAACAATATTTCAGCAAGCAATGGCAGTGGGAGCAATCACAAAGGGAGCAATGGTTTCCTGAACAGTCATAGCCCGGGTAATCTCCATGTAAAGAACAGATGTAGCAGTAACAACACTTCAGTCACAACAAATATTACCACCAGCAGTACCAGTGCAAGAACAGTGTCAAGTAACAGCAACAGTGGCATCAGTGTAAGTTCTGGCAGTACAGGAGTAGCATATGACTGGCATCAAGCAGCCTTGGCTAAAACTTTGCAGTATAATCCGTATCAACTCCTTCCTGAGCCCAGCCTTTTCAGCACCGTGCAGCTTTATAGGCAAAACAACAAGCTGTATGGCCCAGTGTTTACTGGAGCTAGCAAGTTTAGGTGTAAGGACTGCAGTGCTGCCTATGATACTTTGGTAGGCCTAACTGTGCATATGAATGAGACTGGCCATTACCGCGATGACAACAAAGATGCAGAGGATGATCGAAGCAAGAAGTGGTCCAAGCCACGAAAACGTTCCTTGCTGGAGATGGAAGGCAAAGAAGATGCCCAGAAAGTTTTGAAATGCATGTACTGTGGCCACTCTTTTGAATCATTACAAGACCTTAGTGTTCACATGATCAAAACAAAACACTATCAGAAAGTGCCTCTAAAAGAACCAATGCCAGCCCTCACCTCAAAACTGGTCCCCCCAACCAAAAAGAGAGCGTTTCAAGACTTGATGTCTCCGAGCTCACCAGAGTCCGTCTCATCTGGCATACACCTGGGAGAATCTCCAAAAGACCAAAAAGTGGCAAATCCTTATGTCACTCCTAACAATCGATACGGTTACCAAAATGGTGCTAGTTATACTTGGCAGTTTGAGGCACGGAAGGCACAAATTCTCAAATGCATGGAATGTGGCAGTTCGCATGACACCTTGCAACAACTGACAGCCCACATGATGGTCACGGGACACTTTCTTAAAGTCACAAATACAGCATCTAAAAAGGGAAAGCAGCTAGTTTTTGATCCTGTGATTGAAGAGAAAATCCAATCGATTCCCTTGCCTCCCACTACCACGCGGCTCCCGGCGCCCAATGGTAAGCCACACCCTGACTCCCCATTGCAGCCCTCCAGCCCTGAGGAGAAACATGAAGAAAAGAAAGATGAAGAGACAGAGGATGATAAAACTGAATTTAGGGAACCAGAGAGACAAATAAAAGAGGAAAAAGAAGACCCACCTGAAAAAACAGACAAACCTGAAAGGGCCAGGTCGTACCAGTACCTTACAGAAGAAGATTTAGAAGAAACACCTAAAGGTGGGCTGGACATTCTGAAGTCTTTAGAGAACACAGTTTCAAGTGCTATCAGTAAGGCCCAAACGGGAACACCAACCTGGGGTGGATACCCCAGCATTCACGCTGCCTATCAGCTCCATGGATCTCTGAAGCCTTTGCCCTCATGTGCACAGGTTCAACCTTTGTTCAGTAGCACTAGTTTGAAGGTAATGTCCTCTGATTTAGGCTCTCTGATCCATTCGCCAAATAGCCCCTCTCCACCCCCAAGTCACAAGAGCAATGTGCTGGCCATGGAAGAGCTAGTGGAAAAAGTTACAGGGAAAAGCTTAGTGAAGAATGAAAGGGAGGAAAAACCCTTAGAGAATAAGTGTAGATCTGCAAAGTCACCAGTGCTAAATCCTAAGGACAAACAGGCTTCACCGTATCCTGAAAATCTCTCAAAGGCACTGAAGAGCAATGAAGTGGAGGATCGGACTGAGCTAAAGGTCAAAGAAGGAGAGCAAACGGAGAGTAAAATAGATATAAAAATAAAAACTGAAGCCGATTCACCCAAAAAGACCGTAAGCAATGGCTGCAATAACCTGAGCATCATCACTGATCATTCACCAGAACAACCTCTTGTTAATCCTCTTAGTGCTTTGCAGTCCGTCATGAACAACCACTTGGGGAAAGCGGCAAAAGTGTCCACACCCTTTGTAGACCCATTTGCAATGCTTTATAAGATCAACACCTCTGCCCAGATTAAGCAAACAGATCCTGTGAGTCACTACCACAATGACGACGACGTCGATGATGATCAGCCCATCGACTTGACAAAATCCAAAAACAGCAATGGAAGTACAGCTAAGGGTACTCTTGCTACACAAAACAGCAATGTAAACAACACCAAGCCAGTCTTCAAAGATTTCTCTCAGACATCATCTCCACCTCTAAGAGAGAATGCGTTGATGGACATTTCAGACATGGTGAAAAATCTGACAGGCCGTTTAACACCAAAGTCTACAACCCCATCTTCCATCTCAGAGAAATCAGATATCGATGGCTGTACTTTGGAGGATGGCATGGAAGAACTATCTCCTATTCAGAGACGGAAAGGCAGACAGTCAAACTGGAACCCCCAACACCTCCTGATTCTTCAGGCCCAGTTTGCCTCCAGTCTGCGAGAAACCCCGGAAGGAAAGTTTGTAATTAGTGACTTAGGACCCCAAGAACGGGTCCACATCTGTAAATTCACTGGTCTCTCAATGACTACTATCTCACATTGGCTGGCCAATGTAAAATACCAGTTAAAGCGGACAGGGGGAACAAAGTTCCTAAAAAACATTGACTCTGGCCAGCCTCTGTTTTTGTGCAGTGACTGTGCTTCCCAGTTCAGGACTCCTTCATCCTATATTCACCATTTGGAGTCCCACCTTGGTTTTACTCTAAAAGACCTTTCAAAGCTCTCCATAGACTTAATAGAGCAGCAAGCCGTCAACAGAATAGAAGACAAGACATTTTGTTCACCTGGACTTACAGAAGAGGACACTGGCTCAATATATCAGTGCAAACTTTGCAATCGGACATTTGTGAGCAAACATGCAATCAAATTGCATCTTTGCAAAACACATGGAAAATCACCAGAGGCTCATCTCATCTTCGTGAAAGAGCTGGAAAAGTTCGATAAACAATAAAGTCAACTAAAGCCGATAGCATGACAGATAACTGTTGCACTATGACTCTAAGCTACAATCTGTCGTAACAGATAGTGCCAAAGCTGTATTTTTACAACACATGAAATTGCAGGAGCTTTAATACCGTAACCGGTAATTTTTCAGCTAATAAAACATGGCAGCCTCTGCACTACAGAGGCTCTAGGCCACACGGTAAACAGTGAATTTTTTTGGTGACAAATTGAAGTAACCACGGCACTACATAGTCACTGACAGATTGTTGCTTTCCTAATGCACTGCATCTTATCTGAGCCTTTAAAAATGGTCCACCTGTTGTTTTACAACTAAACCATGCTCTTATTTTGATCACTGTTTTGGAATCATTTCCTAAGATAAATATATTTCAACTCGACTTGCATATTATTTATGAGAGTTTGTGCATGTTTTCATGTAAACCAGTGAGTGTATTATGTCTTATGAAAATTTCAGCCATGACACCAAAACTGAAATACCCGTTTAACAAATTTCGGATACAGCTGTTTATGGAAAGGTTTATTGGGAAAGAATAAGAGTGTTTTAAAATGTTAAGGTGATTTCAGCACTTTAAGTGTCAACTGATGAAGAAATGTACGAGTACAAAGGACCACACAATACCCTTTTTAGTTTTTATGCCCTAGACAAACATTTTGGGGAGCAAATCATAAAGTTGTTCTATTTCCCATCAAATCACAGTAAGTTTTGCAAAAATATTTAGGATATTTGTTTATTTAGTAAAATATGATTTCCTGGTTGTTTCAATGTGTACAGTATTTGCTTTTGAAGGCTACCAATTTTATCATTGTGAAGCTACAGTTGTAAAGTTAATGACGTTTAAAACTTACTGTATAAATAATCAGCAAGTATGTATACATGTATGTCAGCATATCTTGCTCTTTAAAGTTCTGCATTATTTGTACTGTGTGCATTTTTACAATGTTATTTTCTACACAAATGTGAGGCAGGGAGGCTGTATAAAGCTACAGGATCGTGTTGGACCACGACGTCCTGTTTTTCAGTAACGAGTAGGTCCCTAGGTGTGGTCTACATAACGTGACAGAACTTACTGGCATCTGTTCTGATGCTTTGAACTGTATATAACATTTAAAAAAACATTCTTCAGTGACTAATTTCCAGGTTTTGTCATCAACCCAGTTATTCAGAATGGCATTCTTTTATTCTCAGTTGTAAAATAAATTCCATGTCCTGGAATAAAATGAAGTGTTGTCTGAGTGATTTTCAGAAGAGTATAACACAAATAAATGTGACTCTACAAATATTTTTTCACTATTTTTGCTGAACTTATATAATTAGGTTCAATCAATTAAATTTTTTAAATCTAAAATGCTCATCAAAATGATCATTGCTTCAGTTTTCTATACGAAAATATCTCTATCCAGGTATTAAACTATAGTTTACACATAGCAGCATTTGGGTTAGAGTTAATGCTAAGTTGGTATAAGAATTTTCATTCCACTTAAATGAAGGTCTAGCGAGACAAAATCCTAATAATACCTTTGTTATGGTTTCAAAATAATAGCTCTATGATGAGAGAGGGTCAAGTTGGCTTCTGTAACAGACTTGAAACCAAAGATAGCCAGGAACAAAACTCTGACCAAGGTTTCTAAAAGTATTGCGACTGCTGCTATGACTTACATATTCTCACCAACCAATAAAATGCAGCAAATCAGCTCAAAAACAGCAGTTATTTAAAATCAAAATAAACTCGGATAGCTAGAAGTAAAATGTACAAAAATATTGACGATTCTAACAAAAATGAAAATCTAGTTAAGATATGCTAGCAGAAGCTAAAGAGTAGAGTCCAGGCCCTGGAAATGGCCCATTTTTAGTATTTGGGGCTATTAAGGCTACATTCACACTGCAGGTCTTAATGCTCAATTCCAATTTTTTGATCAAATCCAATTTTTTCTGTGTGGTTGTTCACGCTACAAATAAAATGTGACAGCAAGCGCGCTCTAGTGTGAACATTCACGGCCCACAAAGCAGCCCGCATGCGCAAAAGAAGACGTTACACACAACGCGCTCTGTTTACGGAAGTAAAAATGGCGAACGCAGCCCGGTTACTATACAACCCTAAAAGTTTAGCTTGAATAGAATTGTCTCCCCATGTGCTAATCAACTCCAAAACTTCAGTTTCTGTCCATTGACTCGCTCCGTCTCCAGTTTTCGCCGCCATGCTTTCTCGTTTGTCTTCTCCGGCGCTGATAATTGGCGTCTGTCTTGTGTCAGTGACATAAAAGACAGATTTAATGCGACACGACCGTTCAAACAGCAGTCACTTTCTAAAACATCGGATATGTATTGGATTCAGTACCACATACGAAAGTGACCCAGATCGGATTTGAAAATATCGGATTTGTGCTGTTCACACTGTCATACTATGATCGAATATTGCATGGGGCAAAAAAATCGGATTTGATGCGCTTTCGCCTGCAATGTGAACGTAGCCTTAGCCTCACCTGTGTCCTGTTACAAGCTGGGACTACAAACTGCACACAGTGGCAAAAACCAATAGTTATGTTAACTCACAGACATCAATGTAAACTGTAGGGAATATTTGTTACAACAGACCTGCTCATAAACTTAAATCAGCTGAACATGGATATATTTAGAAAGCTAACGAAAGTGGCTAAAGCTATCCAGAGCAAGCTGCTTGGAATGAACAACTAGTCAAAGCAGTTGTTTTGTTATATACATATTTTTCATCGGCTTTTGTTTGGAATGGTAAAATATATCTCCTATGGTAAAGGTGGGTGTACAACAACTCATTTTTATTTAATTATTTATACCTACCTTTCTAGTAAATTGCATTTTTAGCTTTTTTTAGTGAGAGAAGCTTCTGTAGCGTCCTGTAGTTTGGTTCACTTGTTTCTTTTATCGTAAAACTAAAAAAACCCCACCCAGTTTATTTTTCTTCACATTGACATGTAGATGTGACACATGTAACAAGCATAAAGTAACATCACAATCCCAGGGGAATGAAAATAAAAATAAAAAGTATTGGAATTTATAATCTTTTATAATACATCTTTTTTTTTTTTTTTTTTGCACACGCATTGTCACACATACTGTAATTATTAACTTTTATTCAGATTGGCTCTCCTGTTAAAGAGGACCTAGGTTAAACAAGTTTATTAGATCTGTGTCGCACAGTGGGGCTTACAATAAACTTTTAAGACGTCTGAAATCTTGCATCAGACATCTTAAACTCTCTGCAACAGGTTTCAAGGACGTAGTGTTGACTGATTTTTAGAGAGGGCGCCAGACTGAATCAGTGTAGGTTTTGTCCACTGCTGTGCTGCTGATTCAAAACGAAGAATGCCAGTTTGCCCTATTATTTGGTTTGGTTTGGGTTTTTTTCAGTGATATAGTTTTTGACAAATCTTTAAAAGTATCTTTAAATTACTTTGGACATTGTTTTTGTTCATTTAGAACCATGGAAACAACTAAAAAAAAAAAAAAAGAAAGACTTCTAATATGCTGTGTCAGTAATTACCAAACTTTTCCTTTAACATAACTTTCCATGTTCTTGTTGATCCCATCAATGTGTGTATATACAAGCAGCTGTTCAGAGAATCAAACCAAAGGTAAATGAAAATATTGTTGTTGCCACTGAATAAAAACTTGCATACAAATTTAATACATGATACCTTGTTACAATGGCATACTTCATATAGGATTAAATTGATGTAAGGTTCTTCAATTCAAGTCAGAAAATGTCTATGAGCAAACAGAATAATCCTTTTCACAAGCAAGTGAATAAAACATTGTTATAGAAAACAGGATTTAAGTAAATGGTTTAACACAGAGCCAAGCTTTATAGTTCAGCTAGTGAGACACCTGATAAAAGAGGCCATGACATGTCTTCACTGAAGGTATTTAAGTCGACACGCTCCCACCCTACGCTGCTCTTGAACACTAGCCCGAGGCATTTCTCCCAAGAAACAATAGCGCTCCAGTGCCTTGCAGCGTGTTCTGTGTGGTGGCGAAACATAAGACGCAGCAGTGATAAATACGGAGCTGAGTCACAAGCAATAAAGTCTCGTGTAACAGCTATGCGCTGAACTACAATTCTCGAAAGATCAGCTAATGTGTGTAGATACGACTGACTCGACAGAAATGCGCAGGAAACTTTATGTGCTTCAGTTTCCTCTAGGCTGAAAAAAAGTCAATATTTCAGAAAAGAGCAAAAAATTACTTCTTAAATCTTTCACTGTTGCTATTTGACAAATCCTGCAATGCAAGAAACAATCCCATGTGTCATTTGTGCAAGCAGCTTATATCAAACAATAGCTTAATGTTTAATTGTAACAGGAACCATTGCCGGTGACAAAGATGTCTCGCATTTGTAGTGATGGGAGCAAAACAGTAAATACGACGACATTTAAAGCAACAAAGTCTGCATAACAGTGAGTTTATGCTTCTGCGTTCAATCTGTGCCATAGTTGCATCATAAACACAAACACTCTGAAATGCTATTACCTGACATGCTCTACCTTTGAGATGTCATTACAGCTGGCACAGGTTTAAATGGCGGCAACAGTGTCGACCACTTGCATAAGCTACATTGTGAATTCTTGATAGACTCAACACAGAAGTGTAGATTAAGTTTAAGAAGGGGAGGAGGTTGGGGTGGATGGATGAGTCTATCAAATGCTGCATTTTTAAAAGGGAGATCACCGTGTCAGAATAATAGTTATGGGTTTATATCTACATCTGCATATTTGTACATAATACATTTGATAGTTTACAATAAATGACCTAATGTGGTACAAATATGCAGAGAACTGATGTGATGCCTCATGAACCTCAACTCATAAATGTAGTATTATTGAATGCTCCAGAATAAATATAATAAATAAAGGTAGATGAATAGATGTTTCTTCTTTTATGTAACTCAGACAAGGAAACCTTCCAAAGCTACATATGCATGCAAGAGATTTGTGAAATGATAGTTACATTACATAATTATAAATGAAATGCACCCTATGCTTCCGTAATTTTAACCTAAACTGCCTTAGGAGATTAGTAGTAGAGCAACTTGTGAAAACTTTCCTCCTCAGCATCACTCACCCAGTACATTCATTATTATGTTGTCAACATACAGCTCTGACATGTTGCTTCGTATATGGCCTCTCACACAAACCGTCTTTCTCTTGTCACAACTTAAACAAAAGCTCCACGTATGACTTTGTCAGGCAGTCAGTGTTTTGTTTGTTCTCGCATGACTCTTGTTTGCTTAAAAAAAAAAAGACACAAAATAAATTGGCTCCGTGTCATCACCATTATCAGACGAACAGAGGCTCACAAGACAGCCGCACAAATCTGATGTTAAACAAAAGGCTGTTTATGACAACAGGCGTCGTGATGCAGGCTGTTATCCATTTATAATAATCGAAACAGAACACTTCAAGTCGCAGTAAGCTGTTCTGGTACTGAGCAGCAACATCTGTACATCCATGAAGAATTACATGTCAGGGAGCGACGGCGCGGGCATCGTTTGAATCCTTGTGACATGCATACATGTGTACTCGTGCCGACAGCAAGGGTTTGGCGAATTAACCTCGTCCTCTTCTATCCCCTCTCAGTCCACCTGTACAGCAGCACATTGCATGCTCGCTTTAATGAAACATAGGTGGAAAAATGCCTCTGTGCTACAGAACCGCGCCAAAGCGGACAGCGTGCTTTCATATAAGCAGTTTCTGCTGTGAGACTACAGTCAGTAAAACCTCATGATTTTTTATTTTCTTTGATTTTAGGATTACAACAGTGTAGTTTTTGTCTTTTTTCAGAATATATGTAACAACTTATAATATCTTAATTAAAAGCACACAAAGAGGAGAGAGATGTCTTTCATCAAGATTATATAACTTTTTATAATAGGTTATCAATATATTTATTAAAGGGATCAAAATTTTTAACTGTTAACAGAAAACAATTTGGTTACCATTTAGTTAAATGTTTGTTGTTTTTTTTTTTGGGGGGGGGGGGTTTTAATTTTT
>VUQR01023868.1:14031-33813 GCA_015108515.1 Hemichromis elongatus | reverse complement strand
CACAGCAAGTGATTGTTACCTTACATAGTTGTTACATATATAAATGATAAGCGAGCATATGTAACAGCAAAAGAGCAGACAAAATAGCAGCGTGATAAGATAAGGCTCTTCAAAAGTGAAACTAGGAGATCTCCTGACTTAATTCAAAACTAAGCTGCTTTGTATGCTCATCTGCTGGTGCGACTGTCAAAAGAGAACATTTTTTAGTACAGTGGTTTCCTCAGGAACGACTGCCTTATGGTGTTGTTAATTCACAGCCCTAGGCAGATCCCCTTTAATAATAAAGAAATGAAAGTTGGGAAATATTACAGTGCCACAAATTTCCAAATATATTGGAGAATGTAATTTAGCCACAAGAAAGCTCATATTTTAATAAAGAAGTTTTTATTCCCTAAACTGCAAGAACGCAGCTTACAGAGGTTAAAAATGTACTGAAAAAACTGGCTGTAAGCAGTACAATGTTGCTTTGTGGCCAATATTTTACGTATTTAAAGCATCCTTGCTCAAAGTAAAATTCAAGTAGAAAAATAGCCACAAAAATGGCAGGAAAGTCCTTTCAAGGGGGAATAGGCTTTAGCTCGACACCTGAATAGCATATTTTTCTTATCCGATTGGTATTTTGTTGTTATTTGTGTTCAATGTGTTAGTTGCAGAAGGCGTAATTCTAAGACAGAGCTCGTGCTACAGCTCTACTGCACCTTGTGCAAAGACAAGACAATCAGCAAAAACCATAAACATTAAAAAATATAAAACCTGTTAAATGTCTTCATGTAATTCAGCTCAGTGTCTCAACTCAACTCTGCTTTCATTTCCAGTAGTGCTCGTGTCTCCTCTGTCCACGCCACTCCTCTCTGCTCCGATGGAAAAAAGGAGAGACAGGTAACGTCAAGATAATGTTACTCACCTTTCCTGTTACGTGCAATAAAAGGATCCAAGAACTTAATTCATAATAAACTAGAGATGACCAGATTTTGACCCCAAACATCTGAAATTAGTTCAAAGTCCAAAAGACCCGTTAAAGAGTTCTGATGAGCCCCTGTTAGCTTAGCACACAGCTAACCAGTTATCACTAAAGGTGATTAAACAAACTGCTCTCTTGTTTATGTCTCCCATTCTTGTCAAATTACATTTTGCTGCATAAAAAAGCTGATTCAAGTAAATAAAAAAGGATGGTAATTGCATAAGTCGGCAAGCTAAAGGCAAGGATTTGGCTCGGATTGAGCACATATTTTTTAGGAATAGTTAATCATTTTAGAATAAACCATTTGTACAACATTCCTCCTTGTCTTTTTTTTTTTGTTATTTACACCTTATTCATTCTTCTGGCCAAATTTCAAAATACTTCACAACCTGCTCCAATGAGTCAATATTATTGTTTCTCTCATAACATGATTGTTTCCCAGCAGAGAACAAGACCACGGTGTACTAATTTCTCATAAGCAGCAAAACACGGCAGTGTGTATTGTACTCATCACAGCCTGCATTCAGTGAAATCAATAATGACAGGCCACATATAGCTCAGCCAAGTCCCTCTGAAACCTTGTTAGTCTAAATACCTCCAGGAAATATGTGCTAATAAATGAGAATAAAATTAACAGCATCTACTCACTCTGGGTCCGTTGGACTCTGATCTGACCACTGCAAGGACTTACCCTGCAGTGATTTGAACCTATCCTGGTTAATTATATTCTCTAATGTGCAGGCCAGAACAAAATTAGAAGCACGTTAAATTCAACAAACCTAAACTGACTTCACAATTTTGTCTTGTCTGCCTCTTGCTTCAGGCTCAAAAACCGTTGGACTTTTTCCGTGGGTTTCTCGAGACTAGCGAAGGAGATTTTAAAGCATAATCAGGGTTTTGGGAAGTGTGTATATTATGTAACTGTACACTTGTGTGTTTTAGACACGTAAGTCATTAATCAGGTAAATCAATGTAATCAAGTAATCAGGTCAGTCAATGTTTTTTTTTTTTTTTAAAGTAATCTAAAACCAACTACTACTTGGTCTAAAATGGTCTCGTAGTCATTGATAGAACAAATCAAGCCAGTCAGACTGTGTGACATGTTTTACAATCATTAGATGGTTTTTAAGACTCGCAGCTACAAAGCAGAGCTTGCAGAACGTTCAATCTTAGAGGAGACATTATCTACATGTGCCCCGTTCATTTTTAACTATCTACTCAGTATGTGGTCACTGAATTGCACAAACCATTTGTACCATATAAGAGATGACAAGAAAAGAAAAGAAAAGAAAGGAAAAAATAAAATAAGTATGCAGTAGTTAGACTAGTACTATATATAGCTCCTTTCACAAATGAACAAATACAAATAGAAATAAAAACACACACACATACACACACATTTACTGCCATGGTGACTGGCTGTATCTGAGTCATGGCACAGCGAGACACTTTATCACTGTATCCTGGTTTTAGGTAAGCCTGAATGTCTGTGGGTTGAGAATTTTATATTGAAACATACTGTGTGATCAAACATGAGAAAGTGAAAATTTTATCTATCCATCCATCATCCATCCATGCTCTTCCGCTTATTCAGTGCTGCAAGGGAGCTGGAACCTCTCCGAGCTGTCAGAGAGCAAAAGACAGGCTACACCCTGGACACTTCACCAGTCTATTGCAGGGTTAGAAAAAAAAAAAGAGTCCTAAAACTGTTCTTTAGTATAACCACTGGTTTAATGCGTTCATTCATGAGTGTTTCATGTTAAAACACCATGCAGTAACGTCTGTAAAATATCTGATTGACAACAGCTTCAATGATTATCCCAAAAACTGACAATGCAGTAAAGGCACACCTGGATAGATATACATACAATGGGACACTATTAATCGTGGACTGGCCTCCCCCACAGCCCAGACCTCAGCGTTAATGAAACAGTATGGGATCATCTTAATAAAGAACTGAACAGCAGGCAGTCGGCATCCAAAGAATAGCTGAAGACTACTTAAAGTTTGAGAGTTGGAAAATAAAGATGGTCATACCAAATATTGACTTTCAAGTTCATTAGTATTGTGGAAAACTGTCTTATATACTGCATTAAACATGTATGCTTGCACATACTTCAGATAATTCACTGCACCTGTTTCCCATTTATATATATTTGTTCTTTTTTTACTGATGCCAACATTTTTTTTTTGCACATGCAAGTACACAGTCCTTTGCAAAACAGGAGATCCTACACTTCTTGCGTACATGTGCTTGTATGTGTTCATGCCCTCGTGTCACTTTGATTCTGCGTACCTAATGCAAAAGCTTGACTTGTATGTCCTCCCTAGCAGGAAATAATTGACCAGTCATTCCGGTCTCTGGCTGAGAGTTCAGACATTCTAAATGTTGTGCTGAAGTGTCTAGTCTGGAGTGGACTTTTCAAAGAGAATTAGTGTGCTTCTCAACCACCAAATCATTGCAGAAATGTAGTCAGACAGTCTAATCACAGATACTCAGTGTTTCTTCTTCTGGAAGTTTCTTCCACTTCAGCAGACCTGCCTTGCAGCTGCATTCATCTTACCTTCCTTTTTGTATTCATTTCGTTTCTCTTGATATGCTTGTCCATCTCTCTCTGTATGTTTCTCCTATTCTTTTTTCATTTTATCTATCTCATGCTGTCTCTACCAGTGTCTGACAGTCTGATTATTTCTCCTTCCTCTTACACCCTATCCTTTGTTTATATGTAACTATATGAGGAATTTATCACATTTTTGACACTGGACAGTCTGGCTTCCGTTGATAGCGTGCATTTGAAGACGTGTGATTTTTTTTTTTTTTTTGACTGCATTGCGTGTGCGTATATCTGTGAGTAGGTGTATATGCACGCTGACATGTGCACGTATATGGGCCTGCCGTGTGTGTTGACCACGAAGGTATACCACAGGCCATTTGTACCGGCCCAGTGCTCCTACGAAATTGCCTCTGGGTGTGGGGGTGCTCACAATGTTCTGGACCATTAGCTCAAATAAGTCACAGCCAAAACTCTTAGTATCTGTCTCACTGGTCAAATGACAAACTGTGCATCCTCCTAAATCCTGGCTGCTACCAAACAGGCAACAAGAGAGAGGAAAACAAACAAAAACACACAAAAGCAAATTATTTCTAAGGCAGATGCCCTTCCAAACTAACATGCTCAAATTAATTACAGTCTAATTGCACACACAGCCACACATGAATAATTTACAATCATTTCTTCACATCCGTCTGCCCATAAACTCTTCAAGAAAAAAAAAATATATAGGTCTGGGTACTTCTTGAAAGTTTTTACTCTCTTTTTTGTCACAGTATTGCACAACCAATCTTGTTTGAAAAAGGTGGATCTATTTTGTCTATGTGCCTTTTGCAATCGAATCATTATGACACTGTTTTTAATCCCTACACCTCTCTTGTTGAGCTTCTGATTTAAGTCTTTCTTCTTTTATTGCTTGTTCTGATTGGTTTCCATGTATTTAGGTAGCAAAAATATATAAGGCACGGATATATCCTGCACATCTTCCTGACAGTTTCTCACTGGTAGACTTCTGTCTCCTCTTCGTGAGGGACTAGTCCATCCCATAGCCACTGTCAGGACAAAAGCACTAAATATTCAATGGACACACACACATACATTCACACACACTCACGATACATTAAGAAGTGGGGCACAGCGTAAATCATAAAATAAAGACATCCCCTCATGTGCGCACACACACACACACACACATCCAAATACCCATGCATATATGCACTAGCTAGACGACTATTTGGAGCCACAGCTCCTTCTCATTGTTTATTCTCCCTTTCTGCCTTTCTTCTGTTGTTCTTTAATTCATTTTTCATCTGCTCATCGTGGATGTGTGTCTGGGGCAACAGGCACGGCAAGCACTGCCCTCTGTAAGGATATTGTATTACTCTCATGTGCAGAGACAGCACAAACACACACCAAAAAACTCTCAGATGCATGGGAAAATACACTAGTGTTCATACACACACGCACAAACCATCCTCTAGAGTAAATGAAGCCTTAGAATTCTTGAAGGTACCCCCAGCCAGAGATGGACTTTGTTTTATTCATCCTCTCATCCCCATCGTTCTTCGCTCATTCCTCACCTCCTCATGTCAATTTTGCATGTGGGTACTCTTCCTCGTTGCGACCCTTCACCTGGATCTCCTCACCGATCAGAGTTGAATTTGAATCCCCTCTTGGCGTCGCGCACAAGCAAACAGCTCGCGAAACAACAGCATACAAGAAAGTGGATGCAGTACACCTGAAGCATGTTTCACCCAGTTTCATCATATCACCTATAATATCATATTTGGGTTGCTTGGTTTGGGTTGTATTTCTGTGTCTGCATTTGTACGCCACAACCCTTCAAGTTATCAGGGAAAGTTAACATTATTCCAAGCCTTAGCAACCGCAAATTGTTTTCCATTGTACGGGCATGAAAGATTAAAACAAGGGTGACAAAGACATTTCAATTTAAACAAAATAGCTAGTAGTATTTGTCCATTCCTTCTCTACCTTTCTGACAAAAGTTACAAGTTAGATGCAATCATTAATGAAGTATGAAGTACTAACTCTACATATTTAAACCAGTTAGCCTTGGTATTCTTTTGTTTGTTTGTTAGAAAAAGACAATCACACCAGCAAAAGCGTTCTTCTGGGTAAAGAAACCAACGCCCATTTTATGGGTTACAAACAATGACACCATGTTTGGATCACTGTCTTATTTTTTTTTAAAGGTCTTTATAGGTGTAACCCCAACCTTACCACAGAGGGAGGATATAAGAGCTTGTGTTTAAGATGCTTCACGCCATGATAGCGGTATCTGTGTTTGGGAGATACAGGCTGTAACAAACTCCTCTTCCTACCTGTGGAAGTCTATAAATGGCAGTTATGCTACAACATCTTGACCAACGCTGGTGGAAATGCTCAAGAAAACAATTTAAAGCAAATATATTGGAGGAGATACAGTAGGATTAACGGTGTGTTCTATAAGTTGTAATGGTGGTTTTGCTTTTGAGTGCAAAAGGAGTTCAATCTTGACTTGAACCCTCTTCACGTGGTGTGCACTTTCAGGTGCATTGTAGTGATTAACCAAGGTAACTTTCCTTTGTTCACTAGACCTATTAAAATGTAAAACATGCTCACTGACACTCAAATGTTTTACATCTACAGCTACAGTCCATGTGTTTGTGCACTCTTAAACTTTTGACTCTGCACGCTACCACAGCAGGTTTTAAATTAAAATATACATAAATAAAAAAACTGATATGTAATTAAGGTGCAGGTTTATTTCCGGGGGTTTAAGGATTATAAACATCTTTACACAGTTTCACATTTTCAGATCAAAAGTAGAAGGACAAATTAACACATAAGCTGTTTCGTGGCCTGTTTCCTTGTTATTTCATGACCTAGGAAGCATATATGATATTAGAAGTGCATTCAAAGTGTTTGCATTGTCACATAGTTTCACTGCAATTATAAAATGTGAAGTCCAAAGACATTGGACTGAAGGATGCAATCATTAGATTGTTAAAACAAAAGAAACCTATCAGAGACAGAAAAAAAACGTTAGGGGTGTCCGAATCAACGACCTCGTACATTCGCAGCAGTCATATAATTTTAAATCTCTAGAGACACCATCCTGAATGGAAGCACACAAGGTTTACAACAATGCAAAGCACTGGCAACACTCAAGAATAAGAAAGCCAGATTAGACATTTCCAGTAAATGTCTTGAAGAAGGGAAAAAAAAAACTCTTTTGGAAACAAGATTAACTTGTAGCACAATAATGGGAAGAGAAGTATGGACAAGGAAAGGAACAGCTCATGATGCAAAGCATGCTGCATTATATGTCAAATGTAGTAGAGGTAATGTTATGGCATGGGCATTTATGGCTGCTGATAGAAGTAGCAGGATGAATCCTAGAGCTATACTCTCTGCTCAGATCCAGCCAAATGCTGCAAAACAGATCAGACAGCGCTTCATAGCACAAATAAATAATGACCCGATGGATACTACAAAAGCAAGTCAGGTTTCTCAATGCAAAGAAATGGGAGAATATGTTTTTTCGGTTACCGAAGACCGACCCACTATGAGAAGATAGCTGCAGTAGAGGCCTGGCAGAGCAGCTCAAGTGAGGAAACAATACTTGGTGATGTCCATGGCTTCTAGACTACAGTGACTATAAAAACAATGATTTTGAGGACCTAAAAATGGGAGATTATGCATAAAAATGGCTATAATTCCTAAACAGCTCGTGCACATTTTTTTGTTAAACCCCTCGAATTTAAGCTGAAAATCTGCACTTCAATCACATGCTGATTGATTTGAAATACACTGTGGGGGTGCACAGAGGCAAATCTACAAAAAAAAATGTGTATGAATTCAACAAACTATGGACTTCACTTTATGATTTAAATAAATCAATATTACTGAAAGGCCTCAGAGACATATTGAATCATTCCTGCAATTTCCATTACAGTATTTATTAATTTGTCTGCTATCACAAATACTGACATTGATTCACTACTTCATTTTTGCAAGGTTTTAATTCACTTATATTTATTAGCCATTTCTCAGCGGATTAAAATAGATATACATTAAGACATTTGAAGTAATAGACAGCGTCACACGCTAATTTCAATATATGAAGCTATGCTTATATTACACAGGTTCCAAAAAATCACCTAATAGTGAATAAAACTGAAGTACAGCAACAGATTACCTCAAACACCTAGAGAGTGAAAGGGACAAGTTACTTCTATGGCCACAGCGGCAACCAAGGCCGACACAAAGGAGCACAACTACAGACTCGAATCTAAACACAACTGTGTACAAGTGAAACCCCAAAGGTAAAGCTCCTAGTACTGGCTGTGGACTTCATTGCGTGCTTGTTCCAGAATGTGTGTAAGACAGGCATGGCTTTCTGTCAGAGGTTGGAGAAAAATGAGGATTCAATTTTTAAGATGATACAAAAAAAACCACCACCAACAACAACAACAACAAAACAGAAAGCAAATCGTGTGCACGCAATGCAGTCGCAAAGGAATGATGCCGAAGCAACAGACTCCCTCACTCGAAATGAATGAGCTATCACCAGAGAGTACCGCATTCACATTCATTACGTGTGATCCCGGCCTGAGAGGGAACTCAAGTACTAAAGCACTGACATAGGAGGCAATCACATTAAGCCAGAGTTTTAACAGTTAAGACCTTTAACCGGAAAAACAGCTTTGAGTTGGAAAACGTGTGTAAAACAGTGAGTCGAACCCCAGCCTCACCACCTCATTTGTCTTCGTCTTTCTGCCAATGGAACAATGGCTTTTGTTTAACCTTGTTTGATTTCCCTCTTAGCGCTGATCCCCTGACGAAGAGGGCTATTATTGGGCCTCTCAGAGAGGCATGTTTCACTAACGAGCGATCACTAATGAAGGCTTTGATGTAGGATTAATTACACTCCAAATTGAATGTCTAATTGCTTTTATTCCCTCCCGATGAAATATGCTCTGGCTGCCACTTCAATGCCATCTGTTGTAATTAGAAAAAGAGACGGCGAGGGGAGAGGAGGAGGAGGCCAAGGGGAGGAAATGGATTGTGAGGTGTAATAGATAAGACCTTTTTTTTTCACCCAGTAAAGTTGATTCTTTTGTTCTGTTTACAGATAATCTCTTTTACGTTACAAACAAGTCCTTTTCCCATCACCTCCCCTCCTTACCCTCACCTTTGCTAACCTCCTCCTTCCCGCTGCGCCTTTGCTCGGAGCTCTCTGATAGATTATGTGAGGTTATCTGTTTCCCCTTGCTAATTGCATCCTCTGATGAGTTTAGACAAACACATTAGCTAATTGCATTTGTGCTTCTCAGACACTGCTTGATTGATAAAGTGCATATGATGCTGAATCATTGCACTGTTCGGTGGTTATTCATCAACTGGCAGTCCACATAAACACGCACACACACATACAGTAAACACAGAGGGAGGCAGAAATGACAGAGTGTGATTGATGTTGTGTTTTAAGAGATTGTTTCTGATCTTATTAAAAATCATTGATTTCTTTTAACTGTTTTTATTCTGTGATATTTGATTACTGCAGGCAATTTAGAGGGTGATGCTTTCACAGCTACACGTTAAGTTCAAATTAAAACTAGCCAGTTTCACTTAGGAGCCCTTACGACCAGTTAGACTATGTTTCTAAACTAGTTTCTGTATAGTTTTTTCTCATTCATATCTCTGCTTCACTGAAAAATTAGTGTTATGATGTTGGTGCAGTGCTTCTCAATTATTTTCTGTTATAGTATCGTTCGTCTATAAAATTATAAGTACACCTCTGTTTAACACTTTATCCTACGCTACCTTATATGATGCTAACAGTGCTCGCTCATTTACTGAAGTAGCATTCACAAAGCGGGATGACTGTTGGCAATATTCGGAACATTTTCGCTGAAAAAAACTCAAGCGTGATTGGGGCGTAATGTCTTTAAGTGATCCCTTAATTTATTTGGCTTCATTCTGTCCGCTGCCAACATTTTTAAACACAGTAAACACACCGGTCTTTACTCGTCTCCCACCATCGTCACAGTGAAGCCAAGGGCTACATAACTTTCTTCATATTTCCTCGTCTTAGCTGTCGGGTGACTTTCGTTTGTCTCATTATCTTCGTCTCTGTCCGCCTTTCTTTTTGTCCCTGTTAAAAAATTTTTTCATGATGTCTCTGATGTCTCTAATTCACATCTCCCACTTTGTGCAGTATGTGCGCATATTCGGTACGATAACATCATAGAGCTAATACTCCCTGCGCACACTCTGACAATAAGAGCGCCACTGCCAACTACTGTGCTGGATGTGCAACTACACTTTATTCTAGTACGACGAAAAAGCACGTTCCCTGGGCTGGGGTCACACACGCCCCCCCTAGCACCAGACCACACCCCCCCCGGGGGGGTGCGCCCCACTATTTAAGAAGGACTGTGTTAGTGACACGTGATTGAAATAAAGAAGTTTAGCCCTGACCTGCCGAAATCTGGACATAAGCAATAAGAATGGTGTGTTCAAAAGCTGCTCAAAGGCTAACTGCATATATTGATTATTGTAATATTTTATTTTGTCCCCTTATGCCGAGTGTTTACTGATCTCCCAGATACTTTGCTGCAGTTTCACCGATTAAAATGGGATTAATAACACAAACTTTACCACAACTTTCACTTCCATTCACAACTACCCTTTATATATTTAACACAGACAACTTGCACTAAGCCAACTAAGCTTGCATGTTTTCACTGAAAAACCAGAGTCGGGTTAAATCTCCTGGTGATTTTAATAGCACAATTTAATATTATTTTTACAATCTAGAACCAGGAGGCCAAGGTCTTTGGGTTTTTTGGCTGCTGTAGCTGCTTCCTCCTATGATATCTTCTCATAGCTAGTGGAACAGGAGGTAGCAGCATGCACTCTGTTACCAAAATGTGATCTCATCCCTCTGTAGGATTCTTTTTTTTTTTTTATTGCTACCAAGCAATAAGCCTTTTTAAAATAACTAATAACTTGTCACAGTGTGTGTTGTAACCTCATGAATCATGGAGTTCATTTACCAGTCAGATGCTCCACATGTTTAACGGACAAAAGCCTGGTGATAAAATAATGTTTTAGCTTAAATTAAGTGCTGTTAGTCAATATGTTTTATTCTCTGTAAGGTTAAAATATTTTATCATTAATATGTGATATAACACATGATTATGGAGTTTGAAAACAGGCTGGCACGGTTAGCAGTGTCGTTTCACAGCGAGACGTTTCTGAGGTTGTATCTGTTATTCGAGTATTCTCCCTGTATTTGTGAGAGTTGGAGATTTTAAGTAGGTGTGAAAAGTAACCGTGTCGCTCTGTGGGAGCCTTCAGAAAGACTGGTGACCTGTTCTGGGTGAACCGTGCCTTCTGCCCCACGGCAGCTGTGGTAAAAATTAATATAAGTGAAAGAAAACAGAAGAATGGACATGATTATAAAGCGTCACCTTTTTAAAGTTGCTAAAAAAAAAAAGGATCCTCAAGCTGCTTTCCTTGCTCTCCTTGAACAGCAGGCTATTCAACAATGGACCTTTAATTTTAACTTAACAGTCAAATTACATATTAAGTTTGTTACGTTTTTTTTTTCTTTCATTCTTAATTGTCTCTGTAACTCAAACAGAAACAGAAGAAAAAGACAAAAACAACATCTGTCACAGGAGTATTGTTGTATAAAGACCGGCTGTGCTTTCTGCATGCGTACTCCACCCTCAAAAGCCTTTTCGGAGCCAGGAAAACCCCTGGGTATCTTAACCACAAGACCACCTGCCGCTCCTACCTTGTCATTTCTGAAGCCCAGAGATCAGTTTTTAAACAAAAGCCTATAGCATGTGCTGCGACCACGTGCCAGGTTCGTTTCATCGTTTCATCCCTCACACTTTTACTGAGATGTCTCCTTCTCTTATTGTTCCTTCCCTCTAAACCCTCAAAGAGAAAGAAACATCTGGGATACGCCATCATTATAACAATACAGCACACATGTATAGGGCCAATAGGTGGGCCATAAGGATATTATGTTGCATAATGGTATTATGTTGTAGAGTTTGCATTAGCATCCCAATGAATGGACGTGTGGCAGGTGTGCTTTGTAGCAGCGCGCTGCCTCTGTCTGATAAGACAATGACACAATATGACGAGAAACAACGCTGGTTGTCAGCAATTGTCTTCACAAAAAAAAAAGATGACACACTTGTCAATACCCATGCTCTGGGTTTATGTGTGTGTGCGTGCGTGCGTGCGTGCGTGCGTGTCTATCTGTGACCGCGCGCGTTAGAAGGACTCCCCTTGGAGCAAATGGCTTTAAGCAACACAGGCGTCTGATCAATACATCAATATTCAGCTTAGGAGGTCTGACGACACATTTTACGCACACGCCCGCAAACCTCTCACCAGCAAGTACGCATTTACGCACAGAGACACACACACACACAAACGTGCGCTTCGGGCTCTGCTGTGTGTGACCCTTGGCTAATCAATTTTTCGCCACATGATAGGGACGCCACGCGCCGCCATCATCACCGCTGTATCATTAGGCAGTGACACACACACATAGACGCGCACACTCAAACACCAACACGCGCACTATTGTTGCTCTTATAAAAGATTATAGTCTACAAAGACAAAGATGGATGTGATTAACATCTTGTCCATTCTTTGCTGGAGGAATACACGCGCGCGCATATACACAAACTTGGATCTCCTGACTTCATCCCTGCAGCTAGAGCATGCTGGATGGATGTCAGCTTATGGCAGCGTATGTATTGTTGTCATTGTTATTCTAATGACTGACTGAAACAACAGTATGGAAACCAAGGGAGACAGAGCTTGTGTCTTCAGATAATCCAACTGTCCGCGCTCCACGCTCGCCAATTGGTCACGGTTAGGGGCCTGCCAAGTCAGATAGCACACAACGCACGTGTGCGCTGATTTGTACGAGCTCGCGTTTGTAGGCGCAAGACAGAGAGAGAGGGGAGGGGGGTGGCAAATCAGCGCTTGCACAACAACCTATCCCTTATGCGCATATATACTGTATATATGCATGCAGAAAAACTTTTATGTAACCCAAATTGAAGGACTGAGCTTGATAAACACAGAGGAGCCAGGATATTAGGTGCCTAAAGGAATAAAATGTGTCATAAATAGGCAGATTACCAATCTATGGTGCCTGCACTCCTAAACAGCCAATTGAAATTAAAGTTTATATCATCTGATCATAATAAGATGGTCAAATCTTGCTTTTAATGTTCTCATTTTTCTTTTAATGTGTTTATTTTCTGTGATCATTCCAAACCCCCATTAACACCCATAACATCCGTATGAAGACAGAGCGTTCTCTATCCTGGGCAGATGAAACCTGAATGCTTAGAAGTCATTAGACGTGGGTGAGAAATTTATTTATTTATTTACATTTTTATATATAATTGGAGCAAATCAACCTTTGATCTCCTCTATTTTGGCTGAATTGCCTGGTGATGTTTTGAGGTAGATGCTCAACTTGGCTCTATCTCTCCTCCTCTTCCACTAGCATATGCACACACACACACACACACACACATTCGCAACTGACACAAAGTACACTCAGTACACAAGCCCATTCAGTGAAGTAAACATAATTTAATTGCATATCTGGCTAACACGATTCAATTACACAGAGGCATTTAAACCAATCACTCCCATGGTCTTCATTCATATCAGTGACATCATTCTGACCATTTGTGGCACCACTTAGACAGTAATGAGCCAAATGAAAACGGAAATGTGGCACTAAGAACATCACAACAGGCTATGGAGGGATAATGAGTTAAATGGGGGTTGTGTTTTTATTGTTTGAATTAATCGACTCGTGCGTCTCTGCCAAACAAATAAACAGATGAGGGCTCCATTAGCTGTTGCACGTTGGTGCGCACTTTGAAAAGCAATATCAATGTCAAAAAAAAAAAAAAAGCTTATGATGTAAAATTTGTAAAGCACACTCAAAAGAGAAGTTAGAGGGATGTGATCAAGAGTCATTTGGGTCCACACATGACGTAAGCCTGAGGTTAAAGATGTAAAATTGATGACATACAGTAAACATTTCAGCTTGAAATGAGGTTCTGTAGAAAAGGGCTTAAGTGCAATTCGGGGTTTTTTTTTCATGCTTTGATGTTTGAATACAATTTGAATTCTGGCCACGGCACTGGTTTCTGAACCGTCCCTATGTTGTCAAGAAAATTTATTGTTTTGTGGTTGATGTCTTGACCTTATTTAGCGCACAGATACACACAGAATAGCAGGGCAAAAGCGTGGAAAAAGTATCTCAGCTGTCCGCAGACTTTAAAATGGCAACAGTTATTAACTTTGAAATGTTAAAAGGCAGCACAGTATGTGAAGTTGCTGTACACTAAGTGGTTCCATCACTTCAGCGAAAGTTAATTGTACCCTGCATGCATCCCCGTGTATGGCCTGTGGATACGGCATGCTTCATTTTCCTCTGTTAGTCAACTGCCTGTGTGAGAAAAACCCAGCAGCATGGGGTGATATTAGAGCAGTAAAAGGGAAAAAAAAAAAAAACACAACCTAAAGACTAATCCACTGATTCCCATAAGGGAAGAGGGTGATTGTAACAGCTAAAAAGTAATGAAAATAATTCTTTAAAGGTTTAACCTTTTTACAGGATTTAACCTTTAATAGGTCACCAGACATGAGCTCCTGGGAGAGTTGGTGGGTGCTTTATTTATGAGGTGAGGTGAGTAATTCTTGTTCTGTAAATGATGACTTTAAAAAAAATATGCTCATAATTTGAAGACTACATGCACAGAAGGTTTTTTTTTTTTTTCTGTTTATCCAATTCAGGGATGTCGGGAGACCTAGGGCCTACCCCAGCTGTCGTAGGGGGAGAGGCAGGGTGCACCCTGGACAGGTCGCCAGTTTGTCACCGGGCTAACACACAGAGACAACCATGCATGCTCTCGTTCACGCCTACGCTCAGTTTAGAATCACCAATTAACCAAACCCCATGTATTTTTTTGGACTGTGGGAGGCAGTCAGAATACCCGGACAGAACCCATGCAGACATGGGGAGAACATGCAAGCACCACACAGACAAGTACATAGACTGGATTCAAACCCTGGACTTAAGCTCACGTTAGAAGTTAAAATTGCAAACATGCACAGATTCCTATTAAATTCAAATACTGACCATTAAAATCACCATGAATATCATCAGAGATAGGCAGTAACATGTTACTTTTTCAAGTAACGAGTAAAGTAAGAGATTACTATCGCAAAAAGGTAATTAGATTACTGTTACTTTCCCGTAAGAACACTGTGTTAGTGCGTTACTAAACTGTGAATTTGTTTGCGAGTGTCTCATGACAATGACATAGCCAGTGCAACGTTCGTGGCAACATCTGTGTGCAGATCAACATTGGATAATATATCGAGTGCGAGAGAGAGTACGACCGTGCAGCGTTAAAAGCGTGGAAGTTAGCTTCAGCTTCCGCTGTTCACTCCGTGGGAAGAAAACTTCTTTTTACAGTGAAAAAAACAACCCCTAAACTTCCGAGCAAGCACCGAGCATGCTGCCACGGGAATGTGAACGTCACAGAGAAACTCCTGGATCCTTCCGCTGACATGACCGCTGCGGCACACCTGCACCAGGGCGAACCTCCGCCTGCCCCACTCCTGCTCTACGGGAGGAAATAGAGCAACAGGACCGCTGAGTTTTTGATTTTATTTATTTTCTGCTGTGTTTTACTTACACTCACTCTTTCAAATAGATGCAAACACAAAAAACTATTTTATTTTATGTGCTGGAATATGCAGAAAATAGGTTTAAATGTTAAACAAATTTCTTCCAGTCAGAGAATGTTGTATATAATTAAATTTTTGCTTGATGCGTGAAGTTAAAACATTAAAACTAATAAAGAAGTTTTAAAATGAGTCTTTTTCATTTGATTATATTTTATATGACGATTATGCAGAAAAAGTAGAATTGGGCTGAAAGATCTATTGCTTTATTACCTATTCAGGTTGTGTATCATGGTTTCAAAAAGTAACTAAGTAACTAATTACTTTTGAAAATAAGTAATCAGTAAAGACGGCAAATAAACGCTTCATATAGATCGCTTTAGAAATCAGATAAATAAGGCAATGGGGACTTTAAAGTGTGAGGTTTTGAGAATCAATGCATTTTGATGTTTGCTTCTTAACTAAAGAAATTCAGCATAATTTGAAACAGCGCCAGTTTGTAACAAAACACAAGCTAAAAAAAAAAAAAATTATGGCTTGAAAGAAGATAGTGCCTGTGCGGAGCTGGCACTGCAACAGCCCATAAATGAGCTTAACGAGCTCTCCTGACAGCTTTAAATTTCCCATCATGCCGTTAGTTTGCAAACAGACCTATACGTTAACATGTTTCCATCAGACTCTCAAAATCATTTTCAATTTTCCCAATTCTCAGAAAAAATTTCACACGGAGCTGAAAAAATACAGGTCGAGTGAAGCAGATATTACCTTTTTTTTTTTTTTTTTAAATATACCATTAATTTTATTTTAAAATACAGGGATAGAACTCCAGAAAGGATTTAAATTACAGGAGGACAGGTGAGTTTTCTGAAAAATAGTATCTAATTTTGGCTATGATAATTACTGGGGAGTGGGTGAAAAATTACTCGCACATGTGCCTTGGACTGAATTAAAATAACTGATTACGGTGGTAATATTAAACTCGCACTACTTTCCCTAGAGAAATAAATCCTATTTAAATGGGCCTTAAGTAGTACTGCTAGCAAACATAAGATACAGTACATAGAAAGCATTTTTGTAGTCAACTCAATCTATCTCTTCAACAGAAGCGTCAAGAAATTACTTCTTATTCTGTCTCAGCGTTTGTATCTTGTCCGCTTGCAGCTTTGTGTTAACCAAACCTTTGACCTTAGATAGTCAAGCGGCGTACAAAAGAACCAACGCATATACAGGTAATACACAGCTTTTAATTGGGTTTATGCGAGCCATAAGCTTAGAGGCATAAGCTTCCTGGCTTTTGAGGACTAAACTCTGAGGCACTGAAACATCATTTGAACTATGTTTTTTTTAGTTTCACTACATCACTTGCCCAATCACAAGGCTCCTTTCACTTTAAAGTTCCATCAAAAGATTTCCTTTGATATATTTTGATGTATGGGTCAGCCTGTACCGAGGCCTTTCAAGGTGGAAAAGAGAAGTATATGTTTTTCAAACTTCACACATCATAGATGAGACTCATGCTCCATTCATTCACATTTGCTTGAACTTCTGTAAGACAGGGCCAGATATCAAAAAAGGACATAATTCCGTTTTTTGTCTAAGTTTGCAACCAGACATATGGTTTTGAGTAGGCCGGCATTGTTGGGTTGTCTTCGTATAATTTGACACAAAGATGTCTGTGTGCTTTTCTGGGAAACTTGACTCACGCTGTCATATCGTCAGATGAGAGCATAAACACATGAATCAAATTAAAAGATTACGAGCAGAGGAGGTGAAAGAAAGGCCAAACAGGAAGAAGAGAGTGATGGCAGAAAAATCACTAGAGAAGGAAATTGTGTTATTAAATGCCCTTAAATAAAGTGGTGATTGATAAAGAGAAAGCCCGTCTAATGCCAATCAAGCAAACGGTGATTTTAGAATATGGACAAGCTAAAGTACACCGTATGAACAAGAAGCTATTTTAATCCACTGCTACCTCAAAAGCAACATTACACTTTTCCCCTCATGAAGTTACTGTTTTGCCATTTTGAATTCCAATAACGGTCCATAAAACCACAGCCGATATATCTTAACACAGGGTAATTACAGTCCATTGAAAATACAATATAGAAGCTCCATATAACTTTCACTGATTTCAACTCTTATCTGAAGATAAACTTCCTCCCTTTCATGTGTATCCATCATCACCTTTGCAATTTATCGATCTTTCAGAACTTTCATCTGAACATCACAGAGGATGTGGCCAGTGGAAAATATGGATCGCAATGTCCATTATGTGTCCCCTTACGTGTATTAATCAACTCTATTGACCTCACTTTCCCTCCGCACGCCACTCCGATTGTTTGTTTACCATTAGGAGCGAGTGTCTTGGTTGTTCAATAGCCCACCTCCATCTGCATTTAAACAATGAAACTATCAGCTAGGTAACAAGAGTGAGGACAGCAGCTCAATACTGCCATGAGAGGTCTCCAATAATCAGCTGGGTTGGAGGCAGGCGGGACGCAGGCAAATACAAGCAAGCGGTATTGACAGACGCTGGCTGCTTTCAATCAGGTTATATCTACTGGCAGGGAAATCGGCCGCACTCTGCATGGACCCAAAATTATCACTGATGAAGACATCAGTTGGCGAAACGGAGGTAAGGGCATATGAAGGATGGGGGTGGGGATAGAGAAGGAGGAGATGGAGACACATTGTACGAAATAAGACTGTAATGGACACTTTAAAAAAATAAATATTTCTCCCCCCTGTGTCTTATTTCGGGTTTTTTTTTCGGTTTTTTTAGAAAAAAAAATCTGGTCAGTGTAATCGGTTTTAAACAAGCCTCTTGGAAAGCCAAATGTCACAATAATAACCCAAACTTTCTGTTGTAAACACCCACCAGAGTTTACAGAAAAAAATTCCAGAAACAGCTTTCATCTAAATCTGGTTGCTGCAGCTGTTGTGTGCAGTTTCCATGTGCGCACGATGTTTGAAGACTTTACTTCAGGTGTGTGCGAGTTTTTGGACTTGCAGCATAATGCAGCTGCTTTGAGAATCTGGCTGAACTACTGGCTTGTTTATAACCCGCCTGACCAACAATGACTCTTGTTGCACTTGTCACCACAAAAGCTCTTTTTATTCTATAATTATCTATGATTAAAATAAAACTTTTAACGTAAGTCTTTTGCTGCAATCACAATTAATTGAAATATCTGCACCATCTGTAAACTTGCACCGAGTAAATAAATGTTCTGTCCATCACTCACAGTATGGTGACCAAAAGCTGGTTGGAGAAATGGGATCAGCTCAAACCTTATTGCAACATGTACACACCCACATGCACGTGCACACACTTCAAACCCCAGATGTATTGGAGCTGCCAACACATCATTTACATAATCAGTTCTTGTTAGATGCTGGGCTTCCTTGTTTTGGTAAAATATGCTTAACCTATTCACACACACACACACACACGTATGAACACCTCCGCAGACACTAGAATCGAGCCGCATAGCGCTGTGCTTGGGTCATATTAAGGTCACAAGTAAATTGGCTGAGGGCAGCAGGCCTCACAGCTCGTACCTTACAGAGGCAAATTAATTAGTGGGCCATGCAGCACTGTGAAGTCAGCACATTACTGATGCAGCTCACATCGCACTGATGGCAATAGGATGTCTAAATATTACTAAATATAATATTAGGCTACTACTCATTTCTCCGCCTTGGACCAAGGGTCACTGGTGAGAGACTGAATGTTGTGAAGAAGTAAAAGTGTAAAAAAAAAAACAATGGAAAATTTGTCAAATTAAAAATGATATTGGCCATTTATGTTAAACCTGCTGTCAGATCTTAATCTGGATTTTTGGCATGCCACGGACAATACAAAACACTGACAAACTACCATGACTTCACCTACCACACTGTAAACTGCTGTTAGAAGTGAGTTTAGCATTTTGCTTGTCAGAAGTGACCAAATTTGACCTACAGTTTTTAGTTTTCTTCTTCCCTTGAGCTTGCTGCTTGGGTTCCACAAGACAACCTCATACTACCAAGGAGACTGGTGGCATTTTTAGAGATTTTGGTTTGTCTGTACTTTGTGGCATCTTAAAGCTAAAATAAATAAATAAATCTCTGGCATGTTCATCTGGCTCCAGTTTAATATCCACGTGGTGAAGGTGGTTGAGGAAGTCAACAGTTAACTTCTGTATAGTTAATATATTCCACTCACTGCTGCACTGAGTGGTCTTCTGAGTGCTGAATCATCAACAGAAGAGAAACTCCCGATGCAGCCGCTGTCAGTCAGTGCAGCACAATTCAGGCAGTGATGGGGGGAACAGTTGGCAGCTTGAGGGCCTCGGGCCAAACCCGACCATATGGCAGACGCTGTAGTACCGCTGTGTCATACTCTGGCAAGTTTTAACGACCAATTAGGCTCATTAGGCCTTGATTAGAGACGGCGAAGCCTGCGGGAGTCGCAGAGGGAGAGAGAGGTGGGGTGAGGGTTGGGGGGGGGGGGGGGGAGGATGAATT
>VUQR01023856.1:78223-111280 GCA_015108515.1 Hemichromis elongatus | reverse complement strand
GAAATTTATTTCTTTGTGCCCCCCTTTCCCTGTTAATGCCCTACCTGGGCCCCTGGCAAAACTTTGCTAGATCCGCCCCTGCACAGTTACCAGCTGTCAGCTCCATAGAAAAGGATCCTGGTGTTATTTGTCTCTCAGAAACAGTTCACAACTTCTCTTCAACTCATTCATGTCACCTAAAAGGTAAACCTGTGTCTCCATCACCTGTTCAGCTCTGATGATTCAGTAAGGACATCTCCTGGTTTCATCTTCATGTTTCCCTCTCACCACATATCCAAACTGATATCATGACCAGCAGCTTTTATGGCTGTGGCTCCAGCAAACATCAGCTGATACTAGAAAGTAATATTAAATCAATTCTAACAACAGCTTATCAGCTTAAACGTGCTGCTGTTGTTTCTAGCGCGACATCTGCTGGTTTTCTCTTTCTGGCACAAAGTGGGCGATAAACAAACAACAGAGACGAGACTGTGCACCGTTTCAAAAGTACCGGTTTGGCACCGGTATCGGATAAAACCTAAACGATACTCATCCCTAGATATGGGTGCATCTTGGAAACAGACTGAGGCTTCTAACTCTGGAAATGCCATTCTCATTAAGAGAATAAACATGAACCCTAAATATGAAGGTGTAAGCATGGGCACGGGTTTTATGACAAATGCATAGAAATGTACAGAGCAGTGAAGTCACTGTTCTGTGTTTGCTTCTCAGAGCCGTAAAAGGCAGCGACTGGAGCAGGGAGTCGTGTTCATAGATGATGAGCCACAGCTAGAAAATCAGCCTGAGGGACCTCAGAGTTGGAATGCAGAGACCAAACACCATGCCCCCGGTTCTTCCTCTGCTTCCTACGT
The DNA here is from genome assembly GCA_015108515.1 of Hemichromis elongatus. Classification (NCBI taxonomy): domain Eukaryota; kingdom Metazoa; phylum Chordata; class Actinopteri; order Cichliformes; family Cichlidae; genus Hemichromis; species Hemichromis elongatus. The sequence continues at coordinate 110,429 of VUQR01023856.1, read as the reverse complement.
GAGTATGCTCCAGACGAGGGCACAAAGTGAGGCAGAGGTAATGTTGTCCAGTAATTTAAACGTTGAAAACCAGCCACTGACCTCTGGGGTGACTGACGTGATCCAGGCTACTAGTGGGATTAGTGTGGTACCGTTTGGCCTTCTTTCAGGGGGAGTTCTTTCACCGGCTTAGGAGGTATAGCAGGTCATCTACTGATCAGCAGTGTGATGGTTCGATCCCTGGCTCCCTCTAGTCTGCATATAATTGTATGTGAATGTTAGCAAGGAAGCTCTGAAAAGCATAGAGGAAAGTGCTTGTGTGAATGCGTCAATGTGGCATGTTGTATAAAGTGCTTAGAGTGCTCCGGGAGAGTAGAAAAGCACTATATAAGAATCAATCCGTTTACCATTCATTCATCTGATCAACCCACTTGTTTAATTCTTTATATGAGAAGAAAGAAGTGCCTTTTCCTGTGTAAGGTATCTTTTGGGGCTAGCCCTAAAACCAGTATTTTTAAAAGTATCCTCAGTGTTAAGGCTACCCTTAAGCCAGCTTTCCTCTTATTGTCTGTAGGTTAGTTCGCAGCCAGAGGTCTGTAACTGTGTGACTGTGTGTCAGGGATAACGTCTCTCTGTGATGTTAAACAGATCTGACAGTACAAAAACAGCACTTTGGTCGGCCAGGTGTTGTTGTTTTTTTTGTTTTTTTGAACTTTTATTGCCAAAAAATATCAAGGCAATTCACATCAACATGTCCTGAGACCAGATCTGCAGTATACAATGGTGAGGGTAATTCAAAAACTTAAATTAAAAGAAAATCATGCACGTATACATACATACCTAAGCACAAATGTAATAGTTTTAAGGCTTGAGGGTTCTGTCAAGATATTTTATAATTGGTCCCCATTTTTTCTCAAAGGTTGGCACTTTTAGTTGTAGTTGAGCTGTTATCCGTTCCATCGTACAGACATGTCCAGGTTTCAGAAGCCACTGAGCAACCGTGGGCGCTTCTGGTTTGAGCCAGTGAGTTGTTATCATTTTTCTTGCAGTCATGAGGAGGAGATGTAGGAGAAAGCGCTGCTCATTAGAGAGACCATCAGGGAAGATATCCAGCAACCAAGTGTTGTTTTTTAAAGTGCGATATAAATAAATGATGGTTATGATCAAATCTGTCAAACTGACAGCAGTCCAAAGCCTGGGGTTATCAAAAATGTCCATACTGAGATATTATTTGACACTAACGTTACTATTGAATTAAGATACTTGTTTGTAACAGTATCAATAGCAACGGTGCTGTCTTGGCCTCCTTCAGATGACGTACAGCTTTACTCAGCACTCTCCTCACTAAGAGCTGAACCAGTTCATCACACCGAAGACCGCTTAAGGAGGAATTTCAGAGATCAGCTCCCATTTCAGTCACATTAAAATATTTAGCAGTTATCATAAATGGTAACCTGATCAGCACACAGTTTAACATTAGCCATGTAACTATTAGCAAGTACCTGATATCCACATTAGTCTTCTGTTATTATTAACATAGCAGCTAACAGGCTTTAATTAGATAAAAGATAAATAATTATTGCAAACTGCACGCCTCGCAGATGAAATACTGAGGCATGACCAAGCGGCTCACAGACACACGGAGAACCGGAGGGCTGCTGGCTGTGCAGAGCAGAGCAGAGAGTTCAGAGTCTGGGCGAATGAAGACGAGCAGAGCTGAGGGCTGAAGCGGAGCAGTGTGACTGGTGGATGGGAGAGAGGTTTCAGGCAGATGTAGACAGTATGATAAACGTTAGTCTTTCTGCTTTTACATCAATCTATTAAAGTGAGTTTCTTATTTAGTTGTAGCCACCTGTGAGGTCATTTTTACCATGTAGCCAGTGATCGCTGTAGTCTTTAACAGCGAGTGCTCTGCTTATTACATCTTCGTAATGCTCATTAACTTCACCGTGTGTAATGAAATGATTTGAACACTTTGTAAAATCAATAAAATCCCCAAGCTTGATCTCAAATACCTATTTTCTTAAATCTAACATTAGTTCTTAGTTAGTTTTGAAAATAGCTGAAAATTAACAGGTTAACTTTTTCAAGATGCGACTTCTTCACCATTACTTTTGTTGTTCTAGAATAGGGTGAAGATCTTCCCCATGTTATTGAAAATGGTATTGAGTATTTTCCTCTGTACCGAGTCTAGCGTCGTGACAACCCCACCAGAGCCTGATAACTGAGATGCTTTATTGCAGTGGTTCCCAAAGTGGGGGGCACTTGCAGGGGGGGTGCAGTATTAATAAAAAAACCCCCGAATGCTTGGACACTGCTCTCTGACATCTCGGACAGAATTTGTTTCCCCTGTGTCGGGAGCACGCGCTGGGCTGGGCGCAGACAAACGTTATCCCACAACTGTTTGTGTTTTAAACCCATTTTGGACAGAGAGGCATTTTTTGAAAAATGGAGATTTTTCTTGTAAAACAAAGAAAGTGGGGCAAAAAAGTGTGGGCACCACTGCTGTATGGGAATGCATCAATCAGGCTTTGCTTTGTGAAAATACTGCATGTGAGTCCGATCCAGCGTGTGTGCTGGCTCGCTGCGCTACAGAGACACCATCACACTAGTATTAGTTGTGCTTTCAAGGATTGCTACGCGGTGCCACATGTTGACCCGCTATTGGTGGACTTTAGTTTTGTTCTCGCCTCCTATGGTCTATCATATTAGAGAGTTTCAGATAATCAACATCACCACTGGGTGGCGATATACTCCACCAGATTGATAGAGACTGTGCTTAGATGTTCAAACTTGTTTAAAAATGTAACAGTGTAGAGGCCAGTGTACTGTGCTACTTTTCACCGCTGTTTTCATGTTTTTGGCTTTATAATTTTATGGAATATGTACATATTACATTTCTAATGTGCATACACAGGGAACCATGCTGTTTTCAAAAACATAAAGTTAAGAATCGGCAGTCAGCCCCACAAAATGTCTCTAATGTACTTAGTTAATGAAAGAAAATATGTCAGTATTATGGAATGTAATATTTAGAAAGTATCACAAATAACCAGTTGAATTTGTCTGAACAGTTGTGCAGCAATGCAGTTTTTAGAACAGTAAGCTGGGTAAGGAATCCATACCCATACAAGAGTACGCTCATCCTTTTATTTAACTTTTTATCAGCCAGTTTTGGGGTCTTATAACAAAGACTGTGGGCCAAACCGTTGTTGTAGTATCTATACAGTACTTCTAAAACATTACTAATCTGCAAAACAAAAAAAGTAATGGCAATAAAGTCACGAGTCACGCAGTGTCTAATTATCGTAGGTGGGTTGTTGACATGGCATCTATGTTTTGGATCCTTGTCAGTACACCGATATGACGCCACGCCTCTAGGAAACAGTAATATTTAGTGTTATGTAGTATTATTTATTTGGTCTGTTAAGGCCAAACAGACTGAATAAATAACACCACAGGCAGCTGTTGTTAGTTTACCTTCATGTTGTTCAGTCTGGAAAAGTCTGTAATTTTAAAATATGTGGAAAATCAGTGTTGTCATTTCAGACTGCTTTCTGTTCAAACTGTTCTTAAACATGTGAAGTTTAATAACTAGTGATGGGATCACTCCTGTGTCATATTTGTTGGTATGTATTTTGGAGGGTGGGACTGATGGTAGTTGACCAGTTTTACTGTATTCAATTCAATTCAATTTTATTTATATAGCGCCAGATCACAACAACAGTCGCCTCAAGGTGCTTTATATTGTACAATAGTACATACAGAGAAAACCCAACAATCATATGACCCCCTATGAGCAAGCACTTTGGCGACAGTGGGAAGGAAAACTCCCTTTTAACAGGAAGAAACCTCCGGCAGAACCAGGCTCAGGGAGGGGCGGGGCCATCTGCTGCGACCGGTTGGGGTGAAAGGAGGAAGACGGGATAAAGACATGCTGTGGAAGAGAGACAGAGGTTAATAACAGTGAAGTCGTATTAGTAAAAACACTTAACAAGTGACTGTGTTGCGAAAGATGAGAAAAGACGACTATGAAAATAGTAGCTGATTAATTTACTTTGATTAATAAAGTGACAGCTTCTTTGAGCTGGTTCTACTGAGGACTAAGATAAAACAACTTCCTCACTTTAGTGTCAGTTTCTCAACACAGAGCATTTATAATGTGTCAGCGGCCATGACATCTCCTCCAAATGAAACATTTCACTCGCCGTCTTGTGTGAAGTTGCTTGTTTAGTCAAAAGCAACCAGAACAAGTCGTAGCGTGTTCTCAAGGGTCTCATGGTACCGTTACTGATCAATAGTCCATATCTGGAGGTTCTCGCTGGGCTCGGGAGACTAACAAGTTGGTCATAATGATTGAGACGTGCTTGGCTTTAGCATGCTGCAGCACAGCTCTCAGAGGTGGTTACACTCTCACAACTTCATTGTAACCTGCCGCAGGTGTGTGGCTGGGATTGAGAGCCGCAGATGGTGGGAGGTGGAAAAAGAGGAGGAGGGAAAGTGAAGACGAAGAAGTGCGTCCTTCTCTGGTTTCCCTGCGGCTACATGACCCGGGCTCCTTTGTCCCGTGAGCGCTGACTGACGACCTGAATGGGGCCCTTTGAAGCAAGCTCCAGTTTTAATTAAGAGGGTTTGCCTCGCCTGGGCTGCTGATCTGTGAAAGCCACGGGGATAAATATTGAATGGGGTTCACCCGCTGGTTACTGCGCCCGAGGGATAAACAGGTGCTTTGGAGGGCAGGTATTTGCCAGGGCCCCTACCTGCACGGTGTGGCCATATCGGGAGGCGGGGGTGTTGGGTGTCGTGTCTTCAGAGTTATTTGCTACTGAAGACCACCCTTACTGGAATGAATTCCAGGCCTCTCGAAAACTCTGGAACGAGGAGCAAATTGGCGTCCAGTGAGAGGCGCCAGTGATACCTCAGTGATCAACTGCCTGCAGCCCCTCTGTGCCCTCTGACTGGCCCCCCGGCGTGTGAGATTTCCATCTCTCAGGCGTTGGCAGGCAGCAGAGCAACAGTAGCCTACCTGTGAATATTCTGAGGTGTTCAGTAACACTGCCGACCTCTGTTCTGTCAATTCCAGGGCTCTCGCTGCTGTGTACGCTTGCACCTGGCAGAGTAAGTGTGCCCGTTAGGCTTAGTGTACCAAAGCAGCTGAAAGTACATCTGTGCCATGCAGTGTACCTATAAATGCAGTTTGGTCAGAGCGTTAGGTGAGCATAAGGGTATTCCCACAGGTGGCGGCATACACAGAGTAACACCAAAGGAGCTGTTCCATGTTCAGAAGAGCACTATGTTGTGGACTGCGTTGTTGCCGAGCAGAGTTGGTGCCCCTCTTGGCCTTTTTGCCACTTATCTGCATTCCTTTCTCGGGGGTGTCTGCTCTGGGCTATGGGGCCAGGCTTGAAGCCTTGTTGTCCTGGCATCTCAGGAGGCAGCCGTGTAAAAGGATACTCTTGTGTCAGCTGTTTCCTGCTGCAGCTTTTCACAAGGGCCTCTATTCATCAGCCAGCCCTTCTGCACTGCTCCAGCCCGCCCCTCCTCCCCCCACCTGCCAATGAATAAGTAATTATTGGCCATCTTAGGGCAGGATATTTGGATGGCTCTATTTAATGTGGCAGCAGCAGGTAAGGTGATCGGGCCCGGGGCCCAGACTGTGGAGCGTAACTGTTTCAGCAGAGAAAGGTAACTCGAACTGGTGTTGGGGCCCTGCAGCACCTCTGTTTATTTTTCACATGGGCTCAGGGCGCGTTATCCCTCTTAACTCTGAGAGGCGGCTCTCTGAGGGCTTTCTTTGGCCTGCACTCCAACACACATTGTAATATTTGATGGGCAAACATGTTAGGAAAATCTGAGCCGCCGGGTAACTGGAGCCGCTCGTCTGTCGTCAGAAGCGCTACCTCCTCATCCTCGCGATAAGCTGCAATGCTTGACATCACATACCATTCATTCTTACGTGGAGCCTTCACATAATTTGCACAGAACTCTGACACAAACACGTTAGCCATCTCTTATTTTGTGCTAACAAAAAGTATGATGTCATTTAGTGGATAGGGTGTCTGTATCAGCGATGACCTTTTGATCTTATACTGTTAGCTGGTTAACAATTAAAAGGACTGTCGTGTCTGTAAAGATCTCTGCTGCCCTTAAACAGCTTTATTCATTAACACAGTGTGAAATCAGTGAATGAAGATTTAAGGACAAGGAGCATTTCATCTGCTTTTAATTCTGAATTGAAGAAATAAAATGCTCTTCCTCAGGATTGCACTAATCTGCGTTTCTTTGTTTTTCGTCATGTACTGTGTGCGTTGATAGAATAGTGGAGGCTCATATCAAACACAGCATGTTTAAGAAAAGCCAAAAACGTTAGCTTCAGACTGGCTGTTCTAACCTGCTGTTTGTGAGCTGCAGCAAAAACGGCCTTAAAAGAAGACAAGTTAAAAGACTAAGGAGGAATGGAAGCACCACCCCGGCTTAGTACAGGATAATACGGTTTATTTTGATGCAAAGCTAATCTAGTACGGCCTAGAAAAATAACCCCGGAGATGGAAATGAGCAGAATCCATCTGCTCTAAGTTAGACTTCTGAAAAGTCGGACTTCTGGATCGTCTGCTGCAAATCAGATGAGGAGATCAGAGCATGAGACCATTCAGCATTTTTTAACACCTCTAATGTTGTGAACAAAGATGTGTTTGATTGTCCCACGGTCGGCCGATGGATGATGGTGGCGAGCCATGAAGATGTAGAGCAAACAAATGAATAGCTAATGGCTGTAACAGAATTATAACAGGAGCTGCAGCTGCTTTGGGAAGAGATTAGTCACTGAACTTTGCAGACGTGACATAAAATGTTTCTGATGCAAAAAGTAGGACCAAAACAGATTACTGCATAGGTGACATATTAACTGGACTGAAAGTATGTTCTACAATCAGCAAATGAGTTTAAAGAGAACTTTGTGTGATTTTATCTGAAGTGTGATTGGTTCTTGTTAGTCAGCTGGGATGTGTTTTGAAAATAAAAAATATAGCACAGAAAATGTTTCTACTCCTACATTTTATTTAAAACAAGTCTCCTGGAAATAAATGAATTCGAGTGAATTATATAAATAAATTTTGACTTTATTCTCATTTACTTTGGCTACTGCTGATAACATTAATAAGGATTTGTACACTCCTATACTCCTGGTTGGAGAAGCTAATGATTTTACATTATATGTGTGAGTGATCAAAGACTAGGTGACTCAACCCCTCCCCCCGAATACATAAGGAGGATCAGTTTCATAAGCGATGCCGGCTACACTTCACCTGTGACCCGGAGGAAAAAAGGATCCGCCGGACCGCCAATTAGATTTTTTTTCAGCCACCACAATGGTGACCTATCATCTTTCAGAAAAAGAAAAGGTCACCTGGTGCAAAGTGACAGGACAGCTTATGTATAGATACAGATTCTTTCTGCTTGTCCGTGTGTTTGTCAAAGGAGCATAAAGGACTAATTCAGTCAGCGGATAATGGTGTCGAGTTGGTTGTGATATTTCTCATAATTCATTGAAAACTTGCACATTGATAACATTAGGCCAAAGCGAGCAGTAGTGGAGAAGAAAATGTGTCTTATTTGTTCTAGAAAATCCAGAATTAATGCAAGAAAATGAGATTTAAGACCGCAATGTTATCGGCCATGTGTATTTCTGCTGTGCCACCAGTGATATTTATTAGAAAGCAACAGTTTGAACCGTTGGCATTGGGTTTCATTCCAGTCATGTTTTTTTCAGTTCCTGAAGCAACATCTAGTTGTTATAATTATTTCTATGATTTTCTCCCACTAGGCTCCTGAACCCTGCTCGCAGTGCCCGTGCGGTTCAACCGAGGATGCAACGAAGGATAAGGAGAAAGATGGCAGAAGAAAGACTCCTAAGATCTTCTTTGGCACTCGCACACATAAACAAATAACTCAGATCACGCACGAGCTGAAGCGCACCGTTTACTGCGGCGTGCCTATGACCATCCTATCCAGCAGAGATCACACCTGCGTCAACGCAGACGTGGTGCCTCACACAAACCGCAATGAACGCTGCAAGGATCTGCTGGAGGCCAAGGATGTGAGGATGAACACTGCCCCACACACACTGTCTCGCTCACACTGTATCCTTACTGTCCTGCCACATGTATTAAACACATTCATCTGTCTCTCTGAGGCGACAAATTGAGTCAGACTTGCTTAATTGCACTATTCCAGCAAGCTAGCAGCCTATTGCCCATGTCTGATTCATCCCAAAGGTTTATTTTTCCTTGTGTGTGTGTGTGTGTGTGTCTGTGTAATTCAATAGACTGCCATCAATATCAACCCAGAGGAGCACTCTTTTTAACACTCTGTCACAGCCACTGAGGAGAATGTCTTTTAGTGGCATGAGACACTTCTTAGAGTTTAGGCCCCTACATTACTGAGGTCAATCACAGTAGTCGGAGGTGTTTGCTTCCCATGATAATTATCTCACTTTGCCATATGACCCAGTCTTAACCCTTACTGGAGTGTGTGTCAATGATAAAACGTGTCTTCATCACCTCGGCGTCGAGTCTGGTTACCATGTCGCACACGCTCAGAGATTCATCGTTCAGCTAAGGCCATCGTTAGTCATTACACCCCGCAACTGCTTCAGAGCTGTCTTGCCTTTTCTGAAGGTTGTTAATCCTCCACCTCAGCTTTCACAGACAGGCTTCAGTGTCAGCAGAGTGGCCGAGCCGAGCACAGCCCTCTGACAGGCTTATAATTTGTATTATTGTGTCAGAGGTTACCTTTGCAAATTCATGAAGGACAGGGTGGGACATCGAAAGCCGGGCTATGCTGACAGAGTAATTGAGGGCTGGTACATGAGATCCTGCATCTTTACACGTCGCCTACATTCACTGTATGAGTGCAGACATTTAAGCTGCTACAATAGCTGGAACACCTGATCAGAGGCAGCCTCTGAAATACTGCATGTCACCTCTGGACCAGGAGGAAACTTGAGTTTAAACAGCCCCACTTTCTCAGAAATACAAGAAGTGTTAGATATTGCAACTATTTGGAGTAGCTGTGAAAAAGTAAAAATAAAGCATTTGAATGAGGTTAAAATCATATTTTATTTATTTTTGTGGTTTTTACATGTCTTTATAGGTGTTGAGGCGTGGTTGGAAATAAGGAAGCCAGTTAACATCCTCCGTTGTGATGATCCCAGTTTGCAGGGGTCGTAGCTCTTACAGTGAATTTTAAATAGAAAAGCTTAAAACTTTGACTTTTTGACTGTCATTGACTGACATTTTTTTCAATGTTTTATGAAGTCTTTGAGTCCCAGTTTGAAAAATGAACGTTTGAATTGGTAACGAATAGGAGACAACATACCTTGTTGTAATACTATGCGTGTATTACAGGGAAGGTCTTGCCGCTACTACCATGGTGTGCAGAGGATGCGGGACCACAACACTCTACAACTCGTCCATGGGTTGCGGGCAGCCTGGGACATTGAGGACCTGGTGACTCTGGGCAAACGGCTTCGCTCATGCTCTTACTTTGCTGCCCGTGAACTCATGCAGGGAGCCTGGATTATCTTCTGCCCATATAACTACCTGCTGGACCCAATGATTAGAGAAAGTGTGAGTAGAGTTTGGAGGAGCTTTGAGCTGTCAGCGAGTGCTTGAGTGCTAGCACCGCGGACTTTTGTTCTTCAACGCTCTCCTCTGTTGCTCATGTGAGGCCAGGACCCTGTAGACTGATTCCACTGATTTCAATGACATTGATGTATCAGCCACGCCATCTCTCAGTTTTATTCCCATATTAGCCATCCTTGAAGAAAACATTTGAAACTCGCCTAAGTAACGTTACCAGCATTCTTATCACTGCTCAGAATGACTCAGACCCCATGTCTGAACTCAGATTTGGACTTTAGATGTAAGATGGTGAAACCTGTCCCCTGTATTTGAATGCTTTACAGGCTGCGGTGGCGTTGCACTTCTCCATTCAAACCAACTTGTATGTAAAACCATGGACCTTAGTACTCGAATACTTAGCTGTTGACTTGAAAATTGAATGAAACGTCCTCATTGTAGTCTATAGACCAGCAAACATTAGTCCTTCCACAGCCACCAGTAGTAATGGTGTTTGTTAGTACTCGGTACAAAGGAGTAATTTTGAATAGAGGTTTCAACGGTCATGTAAAAAGAACAGTAATGAGGCAAAACAGCATGTTAATGAATCTACTTATAACTTTGGCAGTACATGAATGGGCCGTGACACCATTGTTGTACCTTCTACTATTGCTGTATCTGATCATTATGCTTTCTTTCCCTTGTTATTTTTTTATGCCTGTAAACCATTTTGAATGTGTACATTTCAAACTTTCAGATTTCTCTCACAAACAAACCAGATCATAGATTGAAGTATCTAACCGCTGATTCTACCCTCTTATTTTCAATATCTACCAGATGGAGATTGACCTGGGAGGCCAGATACTGGTACTGGATGAGGCCCATAACATTGAGGACTGTGCGAGGGAGAGCGCCAGCTACACATTGGACTACAAGAGTCTGCTGATGTCCAGAGACGAGCTGGACAGCATGGTCAGCAACAACATCCGCCGTTCCAAACACGAGCCGCTCAGGGAGTTCTGCTACAGTCTGATAAAGTCAGTGATTACATATATCTCTCCTAATGCGAGCATGCACACACACACACACTCAGGATGTCTTTTGATTCTCACTGCAGCTGGATCCAGGAGAGCCAAAGCCTGATGTCTGACCGGGGCTATGAGACTGCCGGTAAAGTCTGGAGTGGGAAGGATATAGTGGGCATCTTTCACACTTTGGGCATCACTGCGGACACCTTCAACATTCTGAAGGTAAACACAGCATATCGCATGGGATGGTATTTGTACTAGAATGTTAGTACAAGCTTTGACAAGCAACGGCACAAGCGGCTTTGCAACATTTATTTATTCTAGCATAGAACGTGTGTCTGTGTGTTTACAGTCTGTGCTGTCCAATGACAGGACAGAAGGAAGGTTCAGAACAGTGGCCCCCTTCACTGCATATAGTTAAAATGCTTGCATGCTATACTCTGAAAGTAAAATGGATGGGTGAATCTTTTTTTCTCTGTGCAGAGTGGTCGATTTGGCTTCACTTGCATGCATTGCATGCTGTAAACTTAGCTACAGGCACCAGCCAACCCCGCATTCTCTTATTAGTCTGCAGGGTGTTGAAAAGTGGGTAACAACCCCTCTGCCCAACACACACACACACACACACACACAGCGTAATGATCAGGATTAATGAATCTTGTATTGTTTAATATATTGAATATTTTCATCTGTAGGGACATTACCACAGCTGCTTATTTGATGAAGTAGCTAAAATAAGGATCAATCAGTCCTGCTTAGTATGAAGCTGGCATTATTTAAAAAAAGTGATCCAAGCTCTCCAATATGTCAGCGGTAACCATTAGCTTATGTCTTTATTTACACTCCAACATGTGGACAGGAGTTTCATTCGGTGTACTGATAAGTATCTGTGTCAATAAAACTCTAATAATACCCATCCACATACTTTCAAACATGACTTACCTAATTGGTTATTAGCTAATTTATTCTCTTCATTCACACGAGTTTCTACCATGTAACCATTTAACAGTCGAGGTCTGGACATCACTGTTTTGTTCTTGCACTTTGTTTCTACGTGACAGCAAAACTTGGCAGCAGTCTTGGAGAAGGAGGAGCGTGTTGGAGTTGGTAATGGGAGAGAAGACATGGTGCAGATTCCAACCATCAGCCCACCTACTTCAACTGTGCTCAAAAACCTCTTCATGGTGCTAGACTTCCTCTTCAGAGACAGCTGCAGGTCAGAGACAGACTCTGGATGTTAGCTAAGTGATGCCACTGCCATAGATGAATTCATCTCATTCTTTGACGGTTTAATCACTTGTTTTGTGTGTGTCTCTAGATTTGCTGAAGACTATCGTGTTGCTCTGCAGAAGAGCTATGCTTGGACAAACCAGGTTCCTCCCGATGCCCCCGATGCCCATGGCTTTATAGTCCGGCCACGTCATAGACGGCAGCCTGTCCGCGTTAAGACTGAAGTCCTGACACTGAGCTTCTGGTGCCTTAACCCTGCTGTGGTGAGACGGTTGACTTGGCTGACTTAGGGTCCCTTTGATAACTCATTACTAAAGGCTGCTAACTTTTAATGAAAGAAGGATTACCATCATGTATTTTGGCCATGGCATACATGATCTCTCTCTCTGTTTGTACCTCCAAGGCTTTTTCTGACTTGATTGGGTCTGTGCACAGCATTGTGTTGACCTCTGGAACCCTGTCACCCATGGACTCCTTTTCTTCTGAACTTGGTGTAAAATTCTCCATCCAGCTTGAGGCCAACCATGTGATCAAGAAGTCTCAGGTGAGTAGGTTTACCCATAGAACCTCATTATGACTAAATATAAGGTTCTATGGGTAAACCCATAGAAAGACTAAATGAGTCTTTCAGAACCCGCAACTTAACAAAACTTAACAATGTATTTTCTCCACATCCACGGTTCCACTTTTGTCCAGCAGATGTCAGTGTTACCTCAAAAATTTGAGCATACTTGATCTTGATTTCTTGTGGATCCTGATAATGATAAAGGTGATTTTTAATGCGGTTACAGAGATTGCTGACAAACCAGCCTTTGATAACTCGGCACACTAATCAACCAGCACACATGGAGATGAAACAGTTTGTGTTTGTGTTTTTGGTCTTTGATAAGAAATATCTCTGGTCTCTGCAGGTTTGGGTGGGCACTGTTGGCGCAGGACCTCAAGGCAGAAAGCTCTGTGCCACCTTTCAAAACACAGAGACGTACGCCTTCCAGGATGAGGTGGGTGGCCTGCTACTCCGTGTCTGCCAGGTCATGGCCAAGGGGGTGCTCTGCTTTTTGCCTTCCTACAAGGTAAATGTGCCATTTAAACCTTCTCTTCTCCAAAGTGAAATACAGTTTGTACATGTCGCCTTTTAGCGTTTGTACATTTGCAACACTTCTTTGTGGAGCGGGAGGCGGAGCCTTCAGCCTTCTGGGGGCTTCCCATGATGCACTAAGGCTGCGTCTACAATAATCTGGAAAAATGTGATTTGCGTTTTCAAACAAACACGTATCAGTGTGGACATGTAGTTCATCTTCACTCCACTGACTGTGTTTCTATACACCGCTCTGCATTTAGTCATTAGTGAGGCCTGTGTCTTTTGTCCTGTCCTCCTCTTCTCACCCTCAGCTGGTTGTGTTAAAAGGGAGTTTTTCCTTCCCACTGTCACCAAGTGCTTGTATAAATGAAAACAACACTGCTTCTGAAGCCTCTCATACGAAACGTTTCTGAAGCGCTGTCTGAAAAGCTGTATACCATGCTGTAGCTGTAACAGTATGTTATCATTAATCATTAATCGCAATCATTAATGTCCACTGTAGCTCAGTTGTCACATTAGCTTACTGAGAGCCAACACACTGTGTGTGTTTGTCCACAAGTGTTACAGGTAACTGTAGGAAACCCCATAAAAGTCAATCTGAATGTTGTTAAGTCCACGTGAAACATTTAGTTTAGAATAAAGTCGTGCTATCCGACAATTTGACCTTTTGGCAGTCTGAACCACTCAAGGTGGGCCTTGTTCCTTATTTTCAGTCATATTTAGTGTTCCAATGGTCCATGTTCATATTACATATGACTAAAATGTCAGATGTGAATATACAGAACAGCATGTGTACAATTCCTGTGTGTCTAAAGTTAAAACCAAAGAGTTATTTTCTACTCTTGGTTCTGTATATTGTAGGTCAAGTAATCGACTTTTATTGGATTGACCGAAGGTGTCAATCGCGTCAGACACGTTTTGAGTAACGATCTGATGCATATTGTGCTTTTTAGCCAAAGAGAAGAAACAAACCACATTACGTTAACTTTTTGCTGGCCTCAAATCGTACACAATTGTTTTGATAAAAACATCAACAGCGTTACCTTCTAAAACCTACTTCTCACTAATTCAGGCGATGTCGCGCTCGTTTGCGGGCCACCACTCGTGATGTTGTTTTCTCCACTCGCATCCTGTTTGAAATGGAAACGCATAATGTGGTGGAAGCCAGCCGTCGCTGATGTCAGGTTTTGCTGGGATGAGTCAAACAGAGGACTTTCACAGCTGTGCTTTGCCTTTGGGATTTGTGTCTTTTGCCTTTGGCACGCGTGCGCGGACCATGTTGGACTTACATTTCAGCATGTCCCACGCAGTGATCTCTGATTTGATTTCTCTGCAGTCCTTGTTGGCCCGCTATCCAGTTGCACTCTTAAAGAGCTGATGACACCAGCTTGCAAACTGTGAGGGAAAGCTAAGACTCTGAGCCTTGTTGTTTTCTCATTTTACCTTCCTTTTTGTCAGCCTCTGATGCCAACCGAGGAGCCACTATGAGCTGTGGGATGTTTTTTTATTATTGATAGCCGTGTAGGAGTCTTCTATCTCTCTCTCTCTGTGCTGATGCATAAATATTTAATCTGCAGTCAGCTCTTAAAGATGAGGGGATATGAAGGGCTGGGGTATTAATTGGAGTCCACGGAGGCTTCGTTGGTGCCGCTGAGTCCCGTCTGGCCTGCGATGTGCGCATTTTATATGCGTGTAGTCAACAGAAAGGTCATCTTCAGACTTCCCTGTTCAGTGTGTCTAGGTGATGCCTATCAACCCCTCGTGCAAAGCTGCTTCTGCGTTAGATGGAGAGAGCAGTGAGGCGAGTGTGCCTGCAGTGTCAAAGAAGTGTCCCTCGAGACTCTGCTGCCCTCACATTCACACGCATAAACGCATACAAGTCAACAGTACACAGGTTGCATCGGTGCAGTTTTAGGGGTTTTTAGTAGGAAAAAAACTGATTTGAAATTTGCTTGAGAAAGCTTTGAATGGTGGGCATTGGCATGCTGGTCAATATGCGTTTTTTAAAGAAACACAGACACACCGTGAGCCCATAATGACGTGCACGGTTTCCCTTGGAGGCTGTGGTTTTCTTTAACACTTAGGCTTCAATCGTCCCCCAGTTAATGCCCATTAAAAACACAGCAGGCTTTGCCGTCTGGTCTCAGACCGATGCTCCGCAGGAGAGGGGCACTGATGGTTTATTAAAAGAAAAAAGCAGAGCTTTGCTGAGGTGAAAAGATGGTGGGGAATAAAAGATGCTTTTAAAGGAGATTGAGATAAGGGCCATTAGGTGATGTCGCCTCGCTGTCTGCGCGAAGACGCACCCAGCGCTGGCGCCTTGGCTCTGCCAAGTTTGTGTCAAATCAAAGTCAAAGCGGACTGCAGAGCAAACACCCAGCAACACCACTGTCCTCAGCAGCAGCAGTCACAGCTCCACATGTGAGGCTGTTTCTGTCTGTTTTAGGGAGCATATTAGATTCATGGGTCAGTGTAGCATATCACTCCTGGCCTTTTAAGAGCCACGATGATGTTTTATTTGAGTTTTTACAGTGGAAACTTCAGGGTTGCTGCTGTTCGACTAAGCTGGGGCTTCTTTTAGGCTCATTTTTTTTCAGAGTTAAAAAGCACATGTTAAACAGTGCCCGAGTCATCTGTTTGTCCCTGATCCACTCGTGTCACCGTGACTGAAATAACTGAAGTAAAACAAAGTATACAGTGGAAGAAATGCAGCTCATGTAAAAACAAATATAAGGCGCCGCAGCTTTGCCTTTTGGATAACGAACGTCACAGTTTTCCAAGGCTCAAGATTCCAATTGCTTGTTTTGTCAAACTAACAGTTCAACTCCAAAACTGAAAGATGGGAATCTAATATTTAGACGTGATGAATAATAAACCCAGGATGCTTTAGTTCTCTTAAAAATCAAAAGCATATGGGTGAGGCACACTGTCGTTTTACACTTCCACACTGTCACGGTTTTTTTTTTCCTGCATATAAAATAAACTAATCATTTTGGTGCCTGGACCTTCCTTCATCTAAGATCTTTGGTTTTGCTTGTTTTGGTTAAGAAGTTTAATTTACTCAAGCTTGAAGTACATTTTTGCTATTTCACACACTTTTCTTAAGTAAGCTAAAAAACCCTTCTGTCTTTATGCACTGTGAGTATGTGTGTATATGTAATGTGACCTGTTTTGAGATTAAAATACGTTTTTAAACATTTATGTCTTTGTTCATATTTAAATGTGTCTTTAAATATGAACAAAGTGGAAAAGATGGGTTGCGAGACACAAACAGACCTCGTGTTCACTTTGGTTTTAAATGAGATTTTTGAGAGTTTGTGACAAACGTAAAGCTGTCGCCTGGAGGGAGAAAATGTTTTTGGTATATTTTTGTAGTTCAGTGACACAACCTGAAGATGCTGTTTGATTGGAGCTGGAGCTTTAAGAAGAACCTCTCAGATGATTATCTGCCAATGGATTCATTGGATCTTAATCCTACAGAGTAGTTCATGGGACCAGCTTAATGTATCTATGAAACTTGCCCAGGTTGTGGTAGAAACTTCAGGAACTGTGAGGAGAAAAATCTTCAGATTTATTCAATAAAGAGATGAGACAATAGCGAAGACCTGGCAGGCTGTGATCTTCACCTTGCAAAGCATTTTATGATGTAAAGGTTTGAGTTTTGGGCGGTAGCGTCTAAATCTGGATCCACTGTATTTAAATCGACATTACGACCATTTAATTAAATAATGAAATGAAACTTAATACAACTGAATAAATACGTATGAATATCAGAGGATGTCATAGCAGACGATGTGCTCTTCTTTGGGCAGCATGCGGCACTTTTGCAGCGTTCTGTTGTCACCACCGATGAGGCTGGACACACGACAAGGGAAGAGTGGCATCTCAGAGGTGGCAGGTGGCTTCTTGCCACCAGTCTTGGCGTGATGGTTGCTGTGATATTTTGAGGGTGAATAATTTAAGCCGCAACAACACGTCTCCCCTCACCACTGCGAAATGTGGCTCCTAGCAGCATGTTTCATTAATGCCGTTGCCTCCTATCCCTTTCCATTATTCAGCAGGCACTAGAGGAGCTCTAATGTGTCGCCACATAGCTCACTGACACAGGGGATCTGGGAAAGGAGAGAGAGTGAGGCTAGATGCAGAGGAGGTGAAAGATGGGGAGATGGTAAAGGGAGGAAGAGAGGGGAAGTGTAAAAGTGCGAGAAAGACTACAGTTCACTGCTTCCGCCGAGTTGTTTCACCACCCTGTCCCAATTGGCAGAAGGATCTGGCCCACTTTACTGCGTCAACGGCAAAGGCTGAGCATTGCACCTACCATGCCTAGAAAGGGCAATACATTATTAACACTGTTGTGCTCTCCTATGTGCTAAATACTGCTCATTCCCATTCATGTTGTATGGGCATCATAACTTTGCTGCTGTACGATCCCTTGCTGAAGTCTAAACATGGTGGTTAACAGATACATTCACTTTGAAATGACAGCTTTGCTGCTTTTTTTTTAATAAATATATATATTAAAAAAAACTAATTATAGAGGCTAGATAATCGTACAGTTTCCATGGTGTTGAATTGTTTTATTTTTCTTAAATTAAGTTGATCATTAAATTGTGAATGGGAGATTTCTATATTTTACGCTGTAGATTAACATTTTATAACCAAGACCAGTCTGACATCTAAACACCAGGTCTTCAGATGATGTCCCTGAATTATTCAGGAGGGTGCTCATGTCTGTCATTTTGGTGGCTGCACTTTCTGTGTTGAGTGTCTCACACTCTGGTTGAAAGTGTTTGCTGAAGGTGTTGAAGATTTGTTGGTCACTTTCACACGTGCAGCCGTGCGTTTTGATTAGCATCAGAATTTTTATTCCATACTAACCCGTTTACAAATATGTTAAATAAATGTACTTAAGTATTCCTACGGTTTCAAATACTTGATCTTGTCACAGGGCCCCCATGTGTAGACAAAAATAGAAAAAAAAAGGATGATCACTTAAGGATCTTCTTTAACTTTGAACTTCTTCCCGGTGAACATATTTTAGTACAACTGGTATTTTTGGTTTGACAGCCGTTATCGGACTCCAAATCAACCACTAGATGGTTAAACTTGGACACAATTGTTTGTTCCATCAGGAAAAATATCACATAACACATTAAAACATGTTTTGAAACAGGTAAATAGGCTAATATCACACCTTTCCAAAGCTCCGACCTCGACCCTAGCAAAACGTTTTGACTAGGCTGGATCTGTCCCAAGAAAGAAACCAATTCAGGCAGAATTATATTAATTAACCAGCACCCTTTTTTTTAAAACTCATTCATGCCATCATTACCAAAATGACATGCATGCCCAACGTGCGAGCACAGCTGTAGGACATGAGTTCTTTAGGGGTTGCATGAGTAAAGGCATTCGACATGTTTGGAAAAGGTTTTTTAAAAAGTCCCCAGATTTTGCAACTGATTTCTCAGCTCCACGATCATGATGTAAATCTGCAGTGCCACCACAGTGCTTTGTTGGACCAATGTTGTATCATCAAAGCAGCACTTGTGTGTCTCATCCTACGCCACCGTGTTTAATTTGGAGGACTTTGCCAGTTTGCAGTCGAGATTGGCCTCCTGTGCATTAGGAGACTGTTGCCCCTTTCAAAATCTCACAATCTTCTGATCGACTACGATGATCATCATCATATTTTACTGATCAGATCAGAAACTGATGAGATAACAGGCGTTGGATTAGAAGTCACAAATCTGCTGGTAGATTTCCCAAACTGTTCCACGACTTAACTACTCGCCACAAACCTTTATTTTGAAAGGTACTTTCTGTTATTCACTGCTAAAAATACAAACCCCAACCTTTGGTGTAGTGTGTATAAAACACTGTCAGACTCTGTCACATCAGTTTCATCAGTAAGAACATTTTGTCTCCATACTCACCTCCATGTGGAATCACCTCCTTTCCAAGTGCAGCCTGGCAGATAATGGCTGTTTTGTTTAGTGGTAGATCAGCCTAAAGTAGATAACCTGAATTATTCATGTCTCGCTTAAGATTGCACTGGAAAGCAATTGCAGGGCAAACAGTTTGCTGAGTTGAAGATGCACGTAAGGGGGGTCCTTGTTGATGTAACACTGCATATTTAGTGAATAAGTCATGTTTTATTAATGCAAACGTTCTGACCTCACTTGCTTTAGTAGGCACCAACCTGATGAAATTTTTCCCATGCTTTGTTTGATCGGTACGGGGCAGTCACACTGGCTTCTGCTGCACAAAACCCAAAAAGTAAACTTCTGTTCTGTTTTGAGGTGTGGCGGTTTGTGGCGTTTTGGGGGATACTCGAGCTGGCTGTTTGCTCCGGTGAACACAAAAGTTTACATGTCTGCAAAGATTCTCTGCATTCGTCCCTTCTGAGAGGTCTCACCTGCATCTCGCTCAGGATCGACAGTTTGACACCATCAGCTTGTTAAGAAGTTTCCTGCTGACTATGAGGAGAACTTTTATTTGACCCTTCTAACACATTTCCACACCAGTGAAGCCTCTTGCTGGTTGTGAAGCCATGCTTATTCAAGGATATAATCTGCACAGGACCAACACGAGTGGGGCTAGGACGAGGGCTTTTAGATCAATGTGCCTCCCCTGAGAGCTGGTGACTTTTTGCACTAACAATAGTACAGCAACAGTGATTTTTATTGCAGAGGAGGTTTAAATACATCAGCTCTCTGCCAAGTTAAAGTCAAGAGAAGAAATCCAAGCAGTGTGAGGACACATGGGCAAACATGGGCGCCTACTTGCTTTTCTTGTTGCAAGGTTGTTGACTCTAAAGTGTCTTATTATTTTACAGTGTCATACCTTACACAGTATGTACAGATTGACACTATCTGAAGATGGCGACTCGCTTATTTGCAGATGTACAGTTAGGTCCATAAATATTTGGACTTTTTTCTCATTTTGGTTCTGTACATCACCACAATGACTTTTAGGTGAAACAAGTCAGATGCAGTTGAAGTTCAGACTTTCAGCTTTAATTCAGTGGGTTGAACAAAAAGATTGTATAAAAATGTGAGGAACTAAAGCAGTTGGTCAAATTAAAACTGAAAATGAAATGTTAATTTCTAATACTTGGCTGAAAAGCCTCTGCTGGCAGTGACTGCCTGAAGTCTTGGACTGGTGGACAGATGCTGGGCTTCCTCCTTTTTAATGCTGCTCTGCCAGACCTTTACTGCAGCAGCTTTCAGTGGCTGTTTCTTTGTGGGCCCTTCTGTCTGAAGTCTAGTCTGCAACAAGTAAAATGCATGTTCATGTGTGCTAATGTCAGGGGACTGGCCATTCCAGAATGATCCATTTCTTTGCTTTAATAAAACTTGGCTGTGTGTTTTGGGCCATCATCCATCTGTGTTATGGAACGCTGCTCAGTCAATTTGACTGCATTTAGCTGGGTTTGAGCAGACAGTATGTCTCCAAACACCTCCCACTTCTGTCCTGTGTCATATCATCAGTAAACACTAGTGTCCCAGTGCCACTGGCAACCATGCATGTTCCAGCCATCACACTGCCTCCGCCTCCTTTCTATCCTTGGGGCTTATGAGTGGCTTGCACCCTGCAGTGAACCCTCTGTGTTTACTTTCACACAGTCTTCTCTTTGTGGTACACTTGAGTATCGATACGCCGACCTCCTGTACTGTGCTGTTTGCACAAGTGGCTGTTCTGAATAGATGGAAATGATTCTGTGATCATCCACCACTGTTATCTTCCGTGGACGCCCAGGTGTTTTTTGCATTGCTGAGTTCACCTGTGATTTCTTTCTTTCTCCAGATGTAACAAACAAGATTTTGCCACTTCTAATATTGGGGGTTGGATTTTTTTTCTGTTTTTGCAGCTTACAGATGGCTTGTTTCACCTGCATGGAGACGTCCTTTGACCACATGTTTTCTGTCCACAGTAAAAATTTTCCAAACGCAAACACCACACCTCAAATCAACTCCAAGTCTTTCATCTGCTTAATTGATAAGGACATAGCAAGGAATTGCCTGTAAAATAGGCTTTGACTCAATTGAGCGGCACGTTTTAAGGAGCTGAAACTCGTAAACCCTTCATCCAATTTGAGTGTGTATGCCCTCAAATGAAAGTCTACATATTATGTCCTTGTCCATTCTATAACCCTCACTGGCACGTTTTAGTAAACAGGTAAAACAAACAAAACTCGTGTCAGTGTCCAGATATATATGGATCTAACTGTACATTCTGTCTCCTAACATCCTCCGTGGGGGTGTATTTCCTGTTTTCTGATCAGATGCTGGATAAACTGAGAGACCGATGGACCAAAACTGGTCTCTGGGACAAGCTAGAGCAACAGAAAACTGTGATCACAGAGCCCCGCGGTGGTGGCAAGGGAGATTTTGATGAGCTGCTTCACATGTACTACAGTGCCATCAAATACTGTGAAGAGAAAGGTGAGACTGTTACACATTGTTATGCTGACTTTAGACCAGCTGTTGGTTACCAGTTATTCAATACGCACAATTTACTGTTGAATAATCCAAAATTTAGCAGGTTATTGTAAGTCTTTCACAAAGTTTGTGTACCTCTGTTAGAGGCAGTTTTAATGAGAAACTCGTAATGACCTTGTAGTACCATATCACCCTATTAGAGCACTTCGCTCTCACACTGCAGGCTTACTTGTTGTTCCTAGAGTATTTAAAAGTAGAATGGGAGGCGGAGCCTTCAGTTTTCAGGCCCCTCTTCTATGGAACCAGCTTCAGTTTGGATTCAGGAGACAGACATCTAATCTTTTTAAAACTTTCCTTTTTGCTAAGGCATATAGTCAGGGCTTGATCAGGTGACCCTGAATCCTCCCTTAGTTAAGCTGCGTGTAGACTGCTGGGGGATTCCCATGATGCATTGAGTATTTCTTCTTCAGTCACTTTTTTAACTCACTATGTGTTTAAACACCTCTCTGCATTTAATTATTTTGATCATGTTAATCTCTGCCTCTCTTCCACTATGTGTCTATGTGTCTTCCTCCCCTCATCCCCAACCGGTCGCAACAGATGGCCCCGCCCCTCCCTGACTCTGGTTCTGCTGGAGGTTTCTTCCTGTTAAAAGGGAGTTTTTCCTTCCCACTGTCGACAAAGCAGTTTCTCACAGGGGGTCACCTGATTGTTTGGGTTTTCTCTTCTTTCTTTGTTACACCTGTGTTTAAGATTACAGCCATTTTTATACACAGACCCCGGCTTTAAGAGGCTCAAAAGAACATGACAAAAATAGTTTCAATATCGAAAAACTTGGATAATGAATCATTCAAATGGATGCCAGGTAGATCTGGCATCCATTTGAATGATTCATTATCCAAGTTTTGAATGAGTTTGAATTTGAATGAGTTGTACATCTTGAACATAGTTGCATACCACATACACTCCTTCTCCCCGTCCCCAGTGGTAGTAGCCTCTTTCAGCAGGATTATGCACACTGCCACACTCCAAACAAGAGTGACGCTGCAAATGAGAAGGACCTTCACGGGTGGGCAGGTTGTTCTAATGTGTTCACGTCTCATTTCGTGTGCTGTATGTTGTTTCTTTCATATAGACGGTGCACTGCTGATTGCTGTGTGTAGGGGTAAAGTGAGTGAAGGGCTTGATTTTACAGATGACAACGCCAGGGCAGTAGTCGCCGTTGGGATTCCCTTCCCCAACATTAAGGACCTCCAGGTGGGTAGAATCTCTGCACTGTGGAGTGTGTGCTTCAGGGTGCAGGAAGTTTTACTCATGCTATAAAAATGTTCTAACTTTTCAATGGTATAAAATCCAAAACGTAAATCATGATGTGACGGAAAGAACATTGTGGGTTTTTTAAAAAAAAGAAAAAAAAAAAGAGGTTGACATATAACAGTATGAGACAAGGCTGTGCTACGTCTGCAGCTCTCTCCACCTCTCTTTATCTCTGATAAGCGTCATCCAGCTTTAACAGTGCCTTTGCAGTTGTTTGTAAAGAAAACGTGGCCTTGGCAGCACAGCGTAGGTTGGGACCTGCTTAGTTTGTAAGCATCGCCTTCTTCAGTTTTTCTCTTTGCCTCCGGTATTGAACACTTTGGGCACGAAAGTGAAAACAAAAAAAATATATCTCACAGACATAACACATGCACGCTCACACAAACCCACATCAAATAAGAGCATCCCTTTTAGGTGATCCATGAAAAAAAATCCCAAAGCGATGTTGCCGTGTCTGGCCTGTCCTTAGCAGATAAAGTTGACCTTTAAGTTTGAGTCCCTTCCTCCCCTCCCGCCTCCCGCTTCTCCTCCCCTTTACTCCTTCTGATCCTGCTGTCAGAGCACAATGAAGCTTTCACTAACCTTTTCTGTCAGGGTAGAAAGATGTGTGGGTGATTGAGGCTTCCTAGATCCTTTCACCTTTGCCTTTCACCTCAGCTGTCAGCTTCACCTCTGTCAGCTCTCGGGCCGTGTCTTTCGATTTTTTTTATTTGTTAGATATTTTGGGGGGGGTTATTCTTGGTATTAGTTTTGAAGTGGTGGATCCAAGAGTTGTCCAAGCTTCCAGTTGAGAGTTTTTGAGCCAGTGTTAGTGTGAGAGGAGGTTAGGAACCCTGCAGTTATTGCCTCAGCAAAGCATTGGCGACTTTCCCGAACGACGCACCCCAGCACTTTGTGATGCTCTGTGTGGCTGAGTCGTTCTGGTTATATTTTGTACGCTTTTGTTGTGGTGGAATTTTTGGTTGTACTGAATTATATGGTTTTATTTATTCACTAGGCTGACTTAGTTATGGAATAAATACAATAAAAGCCAATTTACACTATCATGAAAGCGATGTTTCTGTGCAACAGACGGGAAGAAACAGGAGACGAGTACATGGAACATAACACTAGGGGGAGGACTGAGGAAGCCACAGCTAGTTAAGGGGGACGTGGAGCTGACCAAGCATGAAGACACGGTGCATTTCTAATGACACACTGTGCATCAACAACTTTTGTTTATTTGCAACATGCGCAGATCTCCGCAGAGAGTTCACTGCCATTTCTTGTCATAATTTTCACTGCTGCATGATCAGGTGGCCTACTGACGACTGAAACTTTGACTTTGTACCGCTTCTCAATGTGACTGTCCTTCACTTTTCCCCCTTTAATTACACAACAAGAACAAAAACTATACTAAAGTATACAAAAACTATACAAAGAACTATACTAACAACACGGTTGTTAGTATAGTTTTCCCCGGTGTCAGAATTGTAGTCATGTTAAACCCATCTAAATCACTTATGTTTATAGCTACAGCATTGCTAGCTTCCACTGCAGCAGAGGAAACTGGTCCATTTTTATTAGTCTCAGCTTTATAGAACAATGTGACACATTTAGCTGCGGTCTGATAGAAGTCATGAAAATGTAACTGATGTTTAAAAAGACTGGCTGTGAGAGGGGATTTAAAACAATGCTCCCAAAGTTTTATTTATTGTGGACTGAATCTGTTGGAACCGACAACGGTCTTTGGGCCAGAAAGACCAGAACAGTTTCTATTGTCTTATTTTTCTTGTTTTCTTTCCATCTTTTTTGTACTGCCCTCTTATTACCTTCTCTTTCAGTCGCAGAGGAAGCTCTAGAGGTCTCTGAGCTATCCCCATTACACTGTTGAGAGGAAGAGGACGTTAACACTAATGACTCTGAACCTATGTAGCTAGCTCCCATAACATGCTAAACTAGCACACAGACTACTGCAGCCCTATGTCAGACACACAATCGCTGCTTTAAGGGACAGAACAGTTTAGACTCACAAAGGTGATAATAATGTAGCCATTAAAAAAATTCTAGATATGACAAAATAGAGCTTTCATGGGATTCTGTGCAGTTTTATGTTGTAGATTTGCTGATGTGCTTGAAATCATTGTCCAGTTCATATGACCCAGTTTTACCCAAGCTTACTCGATTGGACAGATTGCTTCAGATTTGACTGTGAAGGTCCAGGTCCAGCGGCTGCTAAACGAGACCAAATCATTATCCCATTGCCACCGTGCTGACAGTTTGTTTCCTTTGTTTGGTTTTTGTCAAACGTGATGCTTTGCATTACGGCCAAACGTCTGTCAAGAGGGCTTTGTTCCATAAGTCATGAGGTTTGCAAGCCGAAGCTGTGCTGCTAGGTGCTTTGTCCTGACAATTCTTTCAAACAAGCGTTTAATCATTTTTTAAGTGTGCAATCTTAAACTTTTTTACATGCTAGTTGAGATGTAGCTCTAAAAGTCAGATGGTCTGACCTTATGATGACTTTGCTGGTACGTCCACTCCTGAGATTGTGGCATTGTGAGAACATGCACCTCAGCGCTCCAGACCAACAAACAAACAAACTACATAACTGTAGTAATACTAACGCTGTTTCTGAAACGGCTACAAAGAAATGTTATCCTTTAGATGGTACAGTTCTACTCATTACACAGAGGAGCGTATTAGAGTGTGACTCTGAGGCCAGTCTCATCTATTTAAGTCACTTCTAGTTTTCTGTTTATTACACCATTTGTCATAGCAACCCAGTAGACAGGTGTACTGGTGTAACACTAGGGGGGGTAATTTTGACGTGTAGATGATGATCTAAATAAATGCATCACTAGCTGATCATGTGATCTTTTCTTTCTCATATTAAAGTATTTTCTTTACTCAGAGATTTTTACAAGCGCTTTCTCTTCACAGCTTGCAGGATTCCCTGCCGTATAGTTTACTTTAATTCCCAGGAGGAATACTGTTATTCTGTTTTTTCCCCAATAGTGTTAATGTGTCTGGGTTTATATACATCTTTAATGCATTAGCACGCTATCACGTTTACTCCGTGTGTCTCACAGTGAAATTCCTTTAATGCATACAGGCTCGCATGCACATATGTGACATATCCTTACATTGTCACTTCCGTGCACTAGTGCTAACGTGTGCATTCTCCTAAGAGCAGACATGGACCCAGACACATTAACTCATTCACTCTGCTGTTATACGACAGCACCCCATTGCTAGGATAAGAGGTGTAAGCCCTGCTCTCTCCATTTAAACTACTCGGGCTCTCTCGATGCATGCGCGACCTGCATTCCCAGACGGGCATAACCTGTAGACGCTAGAGCCTAAGCACGTAGCATTGCATTTTACTGGCCTGTTGTGTTACTGTGACAAAGATCAAAGGTTGAACTTGAAAAGTCCTCTGCAGAGAAAGCCTTGCCAAAGGTGGTATTACATTTATGTTGAGTTTTTCCAATGGCATGTTTTTACAGTGAGCAGTCACGTCCTGCGTGAGTAAGTCAAACAGTACGTAGGTTTAACAAGCAATAAAAAGACACTTACAACTGATAAGGCATCTCTCTCCCAGTTTAATGAAGAACACAGCTAACCTTTGTGGTTACCCTTTATTAAACCCACAAGAGCATTTTAATTCTTTGGCTGTAAGCCTTTAAAACCAACGGGGATTTTAGCAGAATGTTGAAGAGTTCATGGAAATCATCAAGAATGGGTGCTGATGGATGCTCCAGGTACACTCAAGACGCTGTACACATGGCTTTGTCGTCAGTAGATGAAGGACTTGCACATAACACATGATTACCAGTTGCACTGTTCTTTATTCCTCTTGGACGTTCCTCTTAGTGCATTTTCACACAAATTCTCTTTATTCTCGCAGAGAGACGACACCAACCAACTTTGTGTGTTGTTGAAACAGCTCTCTAATATCTAATGCTAGTTAAAATCAAGCAACCCTGGGATCACATGAGTCTATCAAGGGATTCATTAAAAGCTTCCACGATGGTTTTTAAGTTTTTTTTTCACTAGAGCTATTTAAGTAGTTGTTGTAAATAATTCGCACAGGTTGAACATGATATATCATCCGCAAATGGATGAAGCATTTCAGACACGTGTTTCAGAGCTAAAGATACGGATGTTCAAGGTTCAGACAGCTTTATATTTCAACATATTGTTTTTAGCTGAAGATAGAAATGTTAACCTAATGTATTCAAGTAGCCTTCTGTTACTGTTAACTCTGTTAGCACATATAAAGAGAAGCCTGGGACAGTTAGGAACAATCCAAGTCCTGCAAGTGCGTCTGAAGTGTGATAGCTGCACCTACGCACAGCTGTTCCATCTTTGACACACAGTATGCAGACCTGGGGATGGACAGACACTCAGGGAACCAACACCCTCCCATCCACACCCCACAGTCAAATCAAAAATTGAGTCTGAGGTCAAATTTAGAATATTCCTCTAAATATATTTTTTAGGGTAATATCAATGAGGTACGTTAGGCGCTGTCTCCAGGTCCAACGTTGTGTCACTGCATTACAGCTCACCAATTTCACCCTTTCGCTGTCGTTCCCATGACTACTACTGCATCGTGGGTGCGTTGCGTGTCCTTTGGTTAGTCTTAAAAAGGTTTGAGCTTTGGCTGCAGCCGAGACCATTAGAATGAAATTTAATCCAAGCAGGTTTAAGATCTGGTCAAGGCTGGTGGTCGTGGCTAAATCAGGATTGACTTGAGACAAAGACCGAAATGAAATTTAAAGAGGACTCGAGACTTTTAGTTAATGCCTAGACTTGAGTCGAGCCGATTTTGACCCAAAAATGTCAGAACACTCACGAAGCAAAGACAACTTCAAAGCAAAAGCTGGCGTGAGGCTGATGCCAGACTCAAGTTCTACAATTCTGTTTGATATGGTTTACCATTCATCACCAACTTGAACTTGTGCATCAAATTATCAAGCTTCAGCCTTATATTCAGTCCTGCAGCCTGACTTTACTAGTCTCATATATTTACTTTAAGAAGAACAATTAAAGGATAAGTAGGTCTGTATGCAGCTCTAGTGTGAGCTGATCCATGAGCAGATTGGAAAGGAGTGCGATAGTCTGATGTTCTGAGTGCGCACACACACACGCACGGAGACTGTCGGAGACAAGCCACTCAGCTGTCAGCTCAGCCACATGTGGCAGATGAGGCGCTCAGCAATCTCAGTGACAGGCACAAGATGTCCTGGACTGCCAGGGGCGTGCACACTGACACTGACGTGCATGCACACACCCTGCGTAATATGTAGCTCAAACAGATGCGAATCATGCCTAGTGGTCAAATATATGTTTTTAGGGATGAACAGGTTGCTGTAGAGGACAAGACAAAAGCAAGCGAGCGATCTCTTGACATTTTAACTAATCCCTTCTAGCTTGTGGTTTCTTGCACATTTGTAAGATTTGCTAGCAGCCAGAATTGGCTTTTTCACATATGCAACCTGTCATGTCAGATTGGACGATGACATGGTACAGACCGGGGACGTGATGGCTCGAACACTGAAATGGACTGTGATTGGATTTGGATGACACCACCGGCTCGAGGCTACCGGCCTTTCTCGGGGTTTAGAAGTAGATCCTTAAACTGCTTTGGTGTCTCACATATTGGCAAACCTCTCACCGTGAACCCGGCAGCATTTTCAAGACTTCCTGCGATACGGCCACACGGACTTTCCTCCTGCTGAAAACCTCTGTTATTGTTTTAAATCTATGATAAGTGTCGGCTTGCAGTCTTCAACCTATAAAACTTTTTTATTGGTTTTAGGGCGTTCCAAGGTAGTAGCAGGTGTTACGTGCTTGTTTGCCTGCTTCTTGGGTGAGGTGTGATTAGTCATAAACCAAGTTTCGGGTGACATTTAGGATTTCCTGTGACTCTGCTTGTTTGTTTCCGTACACAAGCCCAGGAAGGCCACGGTGGCATTGCGTGATTGGCGTGAGGGAACAGCCTGTACCTGTCATGGCCCCGTGTTTGGTGGCTCTGGGCGAACACATGGTACCTGTCAAAAGCAGTTAGAGCCCCGTTCAGCAGCCTGCCCTGCATGGCATCCCGTCAGACGCCAGCTGAACTTTTCACTTGTCAATTTTGAAAGGTTAGCGCTAAAATCAGCAGCGACAGATGCAAATGGATGGATGCTTTCCTGGCATTTTTGTGCAGGGACGCTTCATGTCGCCTCGACCACCTTGCCTGCCCCCTCCTACCTCCGCTCTGCTCTGTCATGGCCTCTCTTTAGCCCCTCTGTTACCCTTTCAGAATACATCTGTCTGTGAAAACGGCTAATACCTCACTGCTTCAGGCTTACGGCTTGCTAAAAATTTTATTTTCTTTTTTGGGGGGGGGGGGGTAAGGGGATCATTTAATAATTTAATAGATGGGCTAAGGCTAAAATCAAATCAGAAAACCTTTGCGTGTCCAGGCTGTGATTTATAACCCAGTTAGTTTATGCAAAACAGAAATGTGGACATTGTCAGCTTCCAGCTCCTCCGCACACTTCTGCCATCGTAAACTCCCTTTTCTTTGTACTCTGGGTCTGAAGAAACCAGCCATTTGTAGCTTGTTTTTGTTTTTTTTAATTTAGCATTCTTTATATTTTTGGATGTTTTGAAAACTGAATCAGTAAAATGAATATTGTGCGGAAAAATCGAAATAAAGAGCAGGCATAACCAAAATTGGACAATTTATCCGTTGCTTCTAAACATTCTTCTGTTAAACAAAATTTCTGAAAGAAGCTGATTTTGTTAATCATTGATACAAATTGCTGCCATCATGGATCATCTCCAGAGTAACTCTTAGATGTCTAACTCCATATTTTGCTGGTTCTTTCTCTGATGAAGTTCCCGGGCCGTTCAACAGAAACAGCGCGGGCAACTTTAAACCCACCTGAGAGACGACCTGTCCTCCATTCATGTACTTTATATGTTTTTTTGATTAATTTTAGCTGTGTTTTACTGACTTCTTATCTCTCTCTATCTTACCTCCGTCTGATTTTGATGAACTCTGCAGTTGGGCTGGCGGGGAATTGAACCCGACACTCTGCCTAAAGACATGTGACTATCGGGTTGTCCTGATGTTTTGCTTTTTCCCTGATTTTGCTGCTTCTTGTGTTTTTAAATTTAGTCTTGATCAAATATTTTGGGTTCCTTTTTTGTTCATCTGTGTATTTTTCATACATGTGTTTTGACCTGTTGTTTGTAAATGGTTTAACACAAGTGACTTATAGTCATTTAAAAGTTGTTCCACTTGTGGTTCAGGTGGAACTGAAGATGAAGTACAATGACCTGCACTCTAAGTCGAGAGGCCTTCTCCCAGGCGGTCGCTGGTATGAGATTCAGGCCTACAGAGCCCTAAACCAGGCCCTGGGGAGGTAAACCTACCCTCTACAGCTGCTACATATTTAATAGTGTGCTCTTTGCACTTTTAAATGAACACTCCAAACTCGATTTTACAGGTGCATTCGCCACAGGAATGACTGGGGAGCTTTGATTCTGGTGGATGATCGGTACAGGAATAATCCTAATAAGTACATCACAGGTACTGTGCTATTCATCTGGCCTTTTTTTTTGCCAATCTGCCCAATTTTACCACTAGATGGCACTGGTTATCCACTGCAAGATGTTTGCTAGCATTTGTCTCTGTTGTGTGTCTGTAATCTCAGGTCTGTCTAAATGGGTCCGCCAGCTTGTCCAGCATCACAGCACCTTCAGCAATGCAATGCAGTCTTTGGTTGCATTCTCTCAGGTGCAGAAGAAGATGGATGGGGCTCCTGCTGACAGGCAGGCCTCCAGCTCCACTGTCTCACCCCCCAGCAGCCACCTAGCAGCCCCTGTAGAGGGACATAGTCCGCCTAAGGCTGCAGAACCTCAGAGACTTATCTCATGTGTCAAACTACCTGAACCCCAGCAGGACACAAGCCCCTCAGCCGAACTCATTTTTCCCCATCCACAGTTGAAGGCTGAACAGAAAGAAAAAGCAGGTGAGATTAATAGATCTGTTGAGAGAAGAGTTTTTGGGAAGATCAATATCTCTTTAAAGTCTTATTGAAGGGCCTAAAAAATACAGCAGGTATAGATCTTGGTTCATCAAAGCTGGGCTCTGTCCTCTCTCTGATAATGCCTTTCCAATAACGCTGCCTTTAATGGTAACGAGAGGTTTAAATGTGCAGTGACAATGAAGTAATTGAGGGACAAGTAGCAATGCGGGCACCCATAGTGTTTGCTCCCTTTCTTGTGCATCCACTTCTTCCTTCTTCTGCCCTTGGAGCAGAATGGGAACATGTTTTGAAGTTTGTCACACTGGTTACAGTCCTGATTTTTATTTATGTGTTCATTTTTTTCTGTGCCTCGATACACCAGTGAGTTGAAATCACAGATGTATAGATGTATACTCATGACTTTTAAAAATAAAAAAACCCGTAGTTTTCATTAACAATGTCAAAGGCCACAGATGTACCTATTCATCAGAGAATGACAAAAGTTATTATGTGGATGCTTTGAGTTATCAAACCTGCCTGCGGTACGCAGCGTTGTGTAAAGACACACTAAATGTGACCATTATGCTTTACAGCAGTAAGAAACATGCCAATCAAATTCATGTTCCTTTAATGCTTTTCTTTTACCAGCATTTACGACCCCTTTAAAAAGATCAAACAAATAAACCGTGACGCCCGTGTCCTCCTGAGCAACCCCCGACCACGCTACACCCCCAGAACTGCTGAGGGCTACGATCTCTTTTTCTTTATTTATTTTTTTTGCATGTCCGTGTACTCTCACTTCATCATAGAAAAAGCAACACAGAGACGGGGCTTCTTTCTCAGCTCTAAGAAAGAACGCAGGTACCGTCCCGCAGCTACGGGAGCTGCACAGAATGAGTTAGTTTCCCAGTTCTCAGACCGTCTCTTCGTTCTGTGTCCAAGCTTTTCTCAGCTTCGCCAAGCAGAGGGTGACCTGGTAGTCAAGTTGTTAGGGTGTGTATCACACGGACTCCCTGGTTTGAATTCCAGTTGGCTACGCCATCTGCTGTATGTCCTTACGCTCTCTTCTTGTGTTTCCTCCATGTAAATAAAGGTCAGAAGATAGAGACATTTTTACCAGTTTCAGGCATCTTTTTCCTCCAAGATGGCCACGGCAGCCGTTTCCTTAATCACAGAGACGCGTTTAAAGAGGTGAACTTTAGAATTGCACGGCGTGGGGCCAAGTCTAATCCATTTT
The DNA here is from genome assembly GCA_015108515.1 of Hemichromis elongatus. NCBI lineage: Eukaryota > Metazoa > Chordata > Actinopteri > Cichliformes > Cichlidae > Hemichromis > Hemichromis elongatus. Next base: position 78,493 of record VUQR01023856.1, on the reverse strand, counting down.
TTATGAATCATGACATTTTATGCACAGACACTTTTGAAAGACGGGGATCAAACGGGGCATATCATTTTGGTCCAGGGTGTGCACGAGGATGACATCACCACGAGGAAATACGCCGAGGTGACGTGTTTGCACATTGCCTTGGCGAGCACCCATTGTCTTTGGGGTCATGACAGGGTTGAGCTCTGTTTGAGTTCACTGTGTGGTGGATAGAGTGCTAGAGGAGCAGTAGTCCCCCCCCCCCCCCCCCCCCCCCCCGTCAATATGTTAGTG
>VUQR01023856.1:39714-66880 GCA_015108515.1 Hemichromis elongatus | reverse complement strand
CCCCCCCCCCCCCCCATATTGCACGTAAAGCTTTGGAGCCTGTCTGGGTGCAATCGCCAGACACCCAGACTCCAGTTAGCCTGCAGCCAAGTTAACGGACCCAACACTCTTGGCGTGGGGCGGGACACACTCTCCATAACTTTATTACCGTCATCGGCTGTTGTCATTTTGATTTGTTAAGCTCAATCTGCCATTGTTGTGACAAGCCACCCCTCCCCTCCCCCTTCCCATCATCTATCACTTTGTCATGTGGGCTAAAATGTGTTCAATCTGTCTATAGGTGATTTTATTTATTTATATTTATAATGTTCCTTACTATAGGACATAAATACATGGAGGCTCCTGAACACTTGACCTTTAATAAAAGGCCAGGCGGATGATAAAGGTGATTATTTATATATAACTTTTGTTCAGTATTTCCCTTTGAACATAAAGTTTCTAGTTCCATAAATGAGATATGTAACTTAGTATCCAATTACTTGTTTGACAACTAGTTGTTCTTAAGTTAAAATATAACTGTTTAAGACAGATGGCCACAGAAACCAAAGTTATCTTTGACTTTTTTGTTTTATTGTCTGAAAATCTGTAAAATGTTTCGTTCTTACCTACGTGCACATTAATTCCAGGTAAATTATAATAAAATATAATACTATTTTGTTTCATTTAAGTTATCATATTTTAAATCTGTACCCTTCATGAGTTGCTTCATTTTTTTTAGATTAGAATGTAAAACGTTTATATGACATAACATTTTATATTGCTGGTGCCAATCCTGTTACTATCTACACAGTAATAATTAAACTGGAAGTCTAAAATTTAAAAAACAAAAACAAAACACGCGCAAGTGTGTTTTGTTTTGTGTGTAATGTGTAGGAATTGGAATAGAAAGATTTTTGTGACTAGTTTTGTGTTTTGAATAGAATGATCTCACACTGACACATCCTTTAAAATGGAAATAAAGGGAATCAGTCCGTGTGTTGCTTGGAGCGAAAAGCTAATGAAATTGATTTCTTTAAGCACGCGCAGCCTGATGAGGATTGCTTGACCGGATCATCTGTTTGTGGAGGGTCTTTAGGGGTCTGTCTGCTGGAGCAGCTGTCAGAACTTGGCTTCGGTCAGAGGTTTGGTGCCCTTGGATAAAAAATCCAGATTTATTTCAGAGGGTCAGTGGAATTAGACACCTAATCTGCCTATGTGCTTTAATAAGTTGACTAATCTTGATATAGACATCCTTTGTTAGGGCTCATCTTAGTGTGCTTACACCATAAGCCAGTTAATGCTATAAGTGTGATTGTGGCAACCATTTGTTGACTGAAATCCTGATGCCTTTTTAGTAGTGCATATTGTAAGGGGGTCTCAGCAGGAGACCATTAAGTACTGGCAATTAGCCATTTATGCAACCTTACCCCATTTATGGTAGATCACTGACAGAGATAAGACACTCTGATCCATTAAACTCCTTAAGGTCTTTGTGCAGTATCACGTTGAAGTGTTTTTGTAGTTGTTGTCTAGTTGTACATAACTTCATACTCTCAAGTCTAACCATGTCTAAAACCTCTGTGCTGTAAGTAGCCAAGTAGCTGAAATAGGTAGTTGATTACATGGATAATTAATGGATAGCTCACTAGGTTTTGCTTCAGTGCATCATTACAAGCCACTGTTGCAGTTGTGTTTTCACGTGTGTATGTCACAGCACATTTTGGTGGGACACAATCATCCAACTCCATGTTCTTCATCCCCTATTGATTTTTGAGTAGCATTGTTCTCATCCTTTCTCCTCCCCAATCGATATAGTTGAACTTCTTCATTTAGAGGTGTAATAAGAGGTTTCCCTCTGCCACATAAACCTACTGATAGCATTGATTGATCTGCTCTGAGCAGAGAGTGATGGGCCTGAGAGCTCTAATCTACTCCAAATTCATTTTTTTTAACCATCATAGTCTTTCAGTCTCTTTGTCAGTCCATCTCTTCAGTCCAGATATTTTCAGTTTTACCTGGATTGTCAGGAATGTCTTTCACAACAATTAATACTCAGACTTAGACCACTTTTGTAATTCTGGCAGCATCCCCTCTTCCTTTAACAACGGTCCTAAAACGCCCAGGAACCCAGGAGACCAGTTGGCCTTTAGGAGAGGAATATTGTACCATTCTTGTCTGATGCAGGATTATATCAGCTTAACTTTGTTTGGTGATGAGGGGAAGGCTTTTAGCTAAATAAAGGTCTGGTCTGCAGTTCAGCGCCCGGGCTAGTCTCTGACTAAACCATGTTGTAAAAACTACAGTACGGAGTGAATGGCCTTCCCTTATAAAGACATCACCTAGTTGGGAGCACATGCTTTGTGTAAAACATCTGCATTTCCACACTGGTGGTGTGTCTATTCCACAGGCATAAATAAACCCCCACATCATAAGACTTGTAAACTTTTGAAATGAGCCCGACAGTCCCTCCATTCTTTAGCTTGGAAGAACTATTCTCCATGTTTTCCAAAGAGAATTTCAAACTTGTAAGTTTTGCACTATTTGCAAGAGCTTTGGACAAGAGACGATGGCAATGTTTCTGGGTTATGTTCACACGAGGCTTCGTCTTTGACAGAACTTTGACCTGCATTTGTGAATGTCGCTGCAAACTGTGCACACAGGCAATGATTTCTGAAAGTGTTTCTGAGCCCGTGCAGTGATTTTAATGGCAGACTCCTGCCTGTTTGTATCGCAGTGCTGCCTGAGGCTTTCAACCAGACTTCATTTGATGATATAGATGAAGAGATATTTGAGTCTTTGCATTATTCTGGCATTATTCCACAATTTGTTGGTGCATTTTTTCGCAGGTTGGTAAGATTGCCCATCCTTACTTCGAGAATCTCTGCTTGATGTTTTTATATATATATATATATATATTTAAGCTAACCTGTTGGTAATTAACCACATTAACAGCAAAATCTTCCTCCAGTTGCTTCCTTTTGGCACATCTTCCTTTTTGGAACTGAATAAGTGGAATTTGATGGATGGACGGATTATTTTTGGCATTTTCCTAAACACTAGTCATAGTACAGTGAAATTAGATCTGCATGTAGCATATACTTTTCAGACTTGCCTATGACTCAGACTGACTCAGAAGGTAGAGCAGGTCATCTGGTAAGCTACTGGACCCAAAAAAATGCCTAATGCATTCCACATTGTGTGTCTGTAAACTAGCATATGCAAATGCAGCAGCAAATAAGCTAAATACTAGGCCACTTCCATACATTATTCACTCATTTGTATGGATTAAAGATGTCCTGTGATTACACATTGTATTTTGTGTGTCAGCAGGACAGTGATATTTCATGACGTGACCTCTAAAACCTAAATTAAATACTATCTAAAAGAGCATGAGCATGCCACAGGAAATTCTACCATCATGGGCAGCTTTGCTCCGTGACAGCTTGATTAGTAGGTCATTGCATCAACTCTACTTTCACTGCTGTCCTACTTTTAGTCGGCATATGTTTTACTGAGCTGCATAGTTTGCATTACATTAAGTGATAGTATCTCATAAATCTGTCCAGAAAAAAACATTTGCTTCTTATTTTGGGAGCAGGACTCGGGTTCAAGTTGAGGTTTTGGTCAGGGCGGATGACCTGTCTAGTTTTTAACAGCGCTCCATTATCCTGGCATGCTTCACAAAGGAAAGGGATCTGTCTTGCCCTGTGATGCACTGAATTATCAGCACAAAGGCTTTGTGAATTCTTAGTCACAGAACTGTTTTTTATTGAAGAAGCAGACGTTGGATGTCATTTAACAGTGAACTTCCATTTGCCATTAGATGGTATATTACCTAGCTGAAAAGATGGCAACAGTCTTAACAGTTAAAATGAACAGTCAAGCTCTCGACGTAGGGAAATCTTGGGAGGAATTCTTACAAAAACAGTGCTGGACTAAATCACTGCAGGTAGCCGTGTCGGAAGGCTGGATTGGCGAGGAGATGAATCCTGCAGAAAAACACAGTAGTGAACGTAGTCACTGACTTCCATGATCAACGGAATTTTCCATCCTGGTGAAAGAAATTAATGCTCTCCAGTTCATATAAACATGAACTAATAGTTTCTAATGGAACATCTACCAAAGTAAACATCACTCCTGTGTTCTTAAAAATGTTTCCTCCCTGCTTTTTATAAAGCTTCGATAAACTGTGTGAATGCTGCAAGACTGGGGCCAGTTTTCATCTGTCACAAGACAATGAGCGAAAGCATAACTCCAAACAAATAACTTGATATGATCCTATCATAATGAAGTAGGAAGCATAGGAGGGTTAACATAGATAATAGGCATATATACAAGCAGCGTGTCAAAGCCTCCTCGTGCTTAATATGTTGACTAATATTACCAAATTGCCAAAGACTAAAGCGAAACATTATTTTATTTCAGTTAGCTTTGTAAGTACACAGTAAGTGTACTCTTACTTTTAGCTGACTATCGTTAGTTTTAGCCTTAGTTATCTATAATCATCTTTATCTGAGCTCGTCTAAGATGGACTGAGGAATAGCAGAAGACTGTTTTGTGTTGTGACCGGTCAAAACTCGATGGACTCCGTGTGCTGCAGTCTTAAAAGGCTAAAAGACGTCTGGCCTCATTTTGCAAGCAGAAATTTCTAAAAGCACCAACATTGATGAAGATGCGACTTTTGATTTGTGATGGGCTGCATTGGTGCGCACGTCACAGGTAACAAGGCCCCGTTGATGGGGAAATGCTAAGCTACAATGCAGACAGCAGCTCGCTTGCTTACAGTTTGCTGTTTTTCTGCCTATAATATCCTTGATCTCGTCATAATGAGAGGTGGATTACCAAAGCTTTGGTGGGTGTTTGCTGAAAATAAAAATCATATAATAATGCAGTTCCAAGAACATCATTTTTACTTCAATAGTAGTCAGTCTTTACTACAGGACGACAGAGTTTGTACTATGTCGCAGAAAGAAAATGAGTGTTTTTTATAGTAATCAGTCTGTTCTATTGTTTAGTTACTGTGATCGCAGTTTAGTTTGGTGCTGCACAATCATCCACGATAAGCATTCTTTCTGGCAAAAAGGCTCGCAGCACGATGCAATAAAGCCCGATAAAATAAGTGTTTGGAGTGCGGCTCTGATCACAGGGTGGAGTTTGTGCAGTCTGTTGGAGCTCATACTGGGCAGGTGTGGGGAAACTCCCTCCGACACACATAATTGGCTCTACATGTGGGAATCCTTCTGCAAATATTTCAGCAGATCAAACATGTAACTTCTCACTCATCCCCTGCTAAATGCTCTGCTTTTCTCTGCTCCAAATGATGGACTGCCTTTCTTTTGACAAAGTGCAGGTGAATGCTGGGGTATTAACAGCTGTCAGAAAGCTAAGTGAGTGTTGGGGACTAACAGATTTGCAAGGTAATGTGTTGAGAAACGGAGGAGTGAAAAGCGCTATGCTGTTGGTGGTCCGGGCCTGTGTACATTAGGTAAGCCATTGGACACAGTGTCAAAACATGCTGCAGCTTCAACAGGGCTGATAATAAATCGCCGGATTCAGAAATGCAACATGTGGGTTCGTCAAAGAAAAAAGAAGCTCCGACAGTTGCCGGTGTCAACTAAACATTTGCCCCTCTATGGTTGTATTTTTGACAACATGCTGTATCCTCCTTGTTCCACTTATCTTACACCTATTTTCGCCACACAGTCATTCAAAGCATTGAGAGAAATCCCAAAGCAGTAATGACGGGAAAGTCCTTTGTTCTGGCCTCTTAGTGGAATCTGCTGGTGCTGACAGACACGACTATTTAAGAACAGGAGCTCGTCAAATCAAACAGGACACACTCAGTGTTTAACTCTGTGGCAACATACCTGAAAGCTTGCCCTGACTCATTATACTTTCAAAGCTTGCTGGCACACCTCGTCGTGGGAATGACACTTCTCAGCCCATCTCTGTTTGAACAGGTTGATTCCACTTTCTCTCTGGGCTCTGCGTTGGCTATTCAGCAGCTTTTCCCAGTTATAATAGAAAGCTAGCTGAATGCGTGAGCTCAGACTTCAAAAACATAGAGTCCTGATTGTGTCCCGATAGCGCCTACTCCTCTCTTTCAAGTACAGGTGATGTGTGTTTTATTGTTGATGACCTGGCAAGTTGAGAGTGTGAGTGTGTGAACGTTAGATTAGAAGCACTTGGACGCAGAAAAAGGTGCTTCTGTGAATGGGTGAACGAGGCTCGTAGCAAGAAGGAGCTCAAGTAGAGTAAAAAACGTGGTGTATAATGTGCACTGATATGGCAGCATGCACTTATCATTAATAACAACTAGTTGCATGATGGGAAGTCTTGATATCCTTGAACAACATTTTCACACTCATAGATGCGCGAGTCAGGTTGCAGCGTCCACATGTGCATATCTGTGATCATCACTGTATGCACGAGTAATAGTTGCAAACATGGCAGCATTACAGCATCACCACTGCATCCATCCTGGAGCCTGTCCCAGCTACCACAGGGTGAGCTTACTTTATTCTTACCTATTAAGCCACTGAATGTGTGACACTGCTCTTAATACATCAGTTGTTTACATGCCAAACAAATAAACTGTTTTGTTTTTATTATGATTACTATGAAAGCTGCAGCGGGAAGCTGCTCTGTAATTTGTGTTAGACATGTATGGGCAGAGTGCAATATCATTTTACTATAGCCTGGCGGCTTAACTTGAATCTGTTTGATTGTTTCGCTGTTCCTGTTTCTTTTCCTGTTATGATGAGGCATGTCGTTGCATTCTGAGATTTCAGTAATTAACTTGACTTTGGCCTGAGTTACGATAGACGGGATTAATGACAGACTGGCTGCAGTGTGACGGGCACATTTAGTTTTCTGCTCTTTTATCCTGGAAGGAGTGAAAGGCTACCACACACAGAGCTCTTGTGTCATTTTGGTAAAACGTTATGTCATCTAAAACACTGTAGTGACATAATTCATTCTCAGAAGCCTTTTTCCATTTTGCTCCATCAGATGTATTGATGCCGTGTTTGCCCATATAAGAGCGGGACATTAAGGTGTTCTCTGAAGACTCACCCAGTTCTACCAGTCTAATAGGAATTCAGTCACGCACCAGTGTCCGCAGCTTGCTCTCAACACCCCCTGTTCGTGTCAGAAAACAAAGGCGACGGGCGTCCCCGCGATTCATAGCTGCTGGGGCAACTGGGACAACACCTCTAAAGCAAACAGGCTTACCTGCTCTTTACAACAGCAGCATAATGCTCGGCCTTTGTTCCCTCCAATCCTCCACCCTGGTCCTTCTGCTCCATAACAGGTGCCGCTTGAAGCTGGTCGTCTGATTCATTGTTCCTTCATTTCCAAAAGCCCATCTCTTTTTATAAGTGCCCTCCTGGCTGACTTTGTAGGTAACTTTCTCTAAATGCACTCAGCAAACCTACAGCCTTTTATTTTGTGTACTACAATGAAAGCATGGCTTAGTAAGTGAGCAATTGTATTTGTGCTTGTGTTTGTACTGCTGTTTTAATGAAGGGACACGACTACTTCCTGTGAGAAATGACACGGCTCTAGCCTGTTACGCACACTCTATTGTGGTGTGAGACAAATATTTGTTGTCACTGAAATCATCTTCAAAATGGAAATAAAATGTAGAAACGTTTGTTATATTTAAAAAATCTTCTCCAATATTTGTTTGATTAAATATGTCACTATGAAGTCCCGTGACTAATAAAATATATATTGATTATATATGGGTATGCGTGTAGCGACAGAATTATCACACACTGCAGCTTCTCTCAGCTCTTGGAGCTTTTGCTGTGTTTGTGCATGAAACTCATGCTTCACACAACAGCAGCCATCTTTTTTTTATTTTAGGGAAAAGTCCCCCCAATCCTAGCGCACCAAAGAGTGGGCAGCTAAAGCGCATTAGTATTCACAGCTATCTATGCCAAGATGTCTCAATCTTAGCTTGAATAACGCGATATTGATTCATTAAATCCTGAATCGAATTTTAAATATAAATGTATTTTGCCAGAAATGCCAAAATATCAGGTTAAAGCTCACAAAACAATTTCAGCAACCACCAAACAGCTAGAACAGTGAGAGCAGGTACACGGATTCCACACAAAGACGTGAACACGGAGCGTGGACCCGACACATCACAATCTGTGAGATGTCGGCTTTCTCATCCCACCGCACGTACACGGACACACCGCAGGTTTCCTCACTCTCCAACCAAAATTGACTGAACCAGCAGCAAAACTACGCTTCACATTTGATAAACATCGTCATGAATTCTTTCTGACTTTTGCTGTTTTTCCACTTCCTACACAGCTCTCTCTCTCTCTCTCTCTCTCTCTCTCCCCATCTCAAATCTCTGTTTTCTGCTTTATTCCCTTGCTTATTACCCACCAGTCTACCTTTGTGTACAAAACTGTTGGTTGCTGGTTTTTGTTGTTTTGTTGTTTTTGTTGTTTTGTTGGTTTTTTGTCCTAAAATGACCTCGTTTCTGCTGTTTAAAAGCAAAGAAATGTAAACTTTTAAAAATGATGCCCAACTGCAAAACTCTAATCAAACCTCTGTAACTCTGCTCTGCTTCACTTCAGCAGCATCAGGTCATGTTCACATGTTGATTCATGGTTTTCTTCAGTTTTTGTTTTTAAGGTTCTCTGCTCTTCTAAAAAGCCAGGACAGGAAAACCTCCTTCATGTTTTTCAGTGTTTAGTTACGTTGACACAAAGACATCTGCTGTGATGCTCACACCTCTGATGAAGTCTCACAGATCAGAATTATAACATTTCTGACTGTCTGAGGCAAAATTTCCCTGATTCAACTTGAATGGAATGGAATCGATTAAAGAAATGAGTGACGATACCCAGCCCTAACACGAACACCAAGAGGAGCGCCATGGATCAGCTTTGCACCAGGTCACTTGGCATTTCTCCAACCTCACTTCCTTCAGCTTTGTCTTTCAGTTAAAAGGATTAGGAGGTTCTCATCAGTGTCTTTGTTTGCTGTATATACCTTGTACTTACACGCGTTGTTATTAGATGAGCCTGACCTGTACTCTGTCACAGTTTTTCTATATATGCAGTGCTGCACATGGGTTTAAGGCACTTTCTATGTTCAAATTTTTTCCAATACTATCAACTCAGTAACCTCAAGCAGATGTCTAATCAGTCCCAAGTTTGTTTTAAAGTGGAACACTGAGCCAAAACATCCATCCGGGGTGATAAACAACTATCTTCTGCAGAAAGTCAGATGGCAGAATCCAACCAGCAGATGGTCTGGCCTGCACGGATCGCAGTATCATTAAGTCATTCTTGGATTACATGATGAAACACTGAGATAGCCTAAATCCACACTAGAACTTTGCCAAGTTGTCCATGATGGGTGGAACAACCTACCTGCAAACCATCCTTAAAACTACGGAGAGAAGTATCATCAGCCATAATAACATAATGTTTTAAAACAATTTCAGTTAGACTGCGGGACAGAACCGGAGCACGTTAGTAATTAATAATAATCCTCCTAAGACTGCCAAGCGGATTCTGGCTGTTTTCACAGATTAGTGAAAACTGCCAGGCTGCTATGATGTTTTTAAATAGGTATAATTTTCCGTTTTTAAAACACAACAGTGTCCAATAGTTCTGGTAGACATTTGCTCACTTCATATCAAATTGTCAATGTGGAACCTTCTTAAATCTACGTGATTATCTAGTATCTAAAAAAACATTTACTACCCAGTAAGATGGCGCGGCCACGTCCAGACGCCTTCCTGACCGCTCCGCTCAGGCTATGCACCTTTTTAGTTTTTTACTTATTTTTTGCTCTAGCTTACATCCCCAAATCTTCGGGTTTCACAGTCTACGACAGGAGGTTTACATTTCACTGCGTGTTGTACCTGTATAACTGTGCATGTGACAAATAAAGAAATTTGAATCCTGAATCTATCTGAAAGCCACCCAGAGAGCATTAGCTGTGTTTGCCATTCTATAGATGTCTGTAGGAAAAGGTTTCTGATGAGTTGATGGTCCTGACCACCCGTTTAGGATCATACCGAATAGAAAATAAAGTATCTTCTGTAATTCCTGGTCACATTATTTTTCCTAAAGCATTATCCATCGTATGGTAATTGGCTAATGATTTGTATTTTACTAGTTAACCAATGAGTGACCCAAATCAACTTTTCATTTGGTGCTAATTCTGTATAGATCACTTGCATTCTTGCTCCTAACATTGTGTTTATACCGTGACCATGGCGTCATAGAACTATTTATTTTTTTTAATTATTACATCGTTAAACGTTGGTCAGCGCTGCACCATCCCTCATTGTGTTTATTGTTGCTTTCACTAATGACAAGTGCAGCTTTGTCTCAGTGTAAACTGTTGTATCCCTTTAACAACAAGTAGTTTGACAAAACTAGACTTAGACATTCCCACAGTTAAGTCTCTATCATTTTATACAACAAGAACAGGTTTCCTAATGTGATTATAATAGCAAAGCGCCTGTGTTTTCAGGATCCTGACCTTAACTTCGAAGCTCTTCTTTTTTTTTCTTTTTTTTTTTATTCAGGTTTTTTTTTTTTTTTTTGAGACACTGTTTGATCAAAACTCTGTAAAACTGGGGGCAGGCTGAAGACATGAAAGGAAACAAAGCAAAGAAAACATGTCAGTAACTGCTATGTTGATCCTCGTGCGCTGGAGAAGCCATACATCAGTCAGTCATGTAGGTGGTAGAGGTGCAGCAGCAAATAACTTACCAGCGCTAAAGCCGTAGGATCATGAGAGTGCAAACATGATTATTGACAGAAACACAAAGGGAGGTTTAAGCTAGTCTCGTCCCAGCTGTGTGAAATTTCAGCCAAATGCAGCCATGTGCATAGAGGGTAGGCAGGTGACGGTGTCAGAGACCATGAAGAGAAGCCCACCCCCACACAGCTCATTTGTATGCAGTTTCCTTTATTCCACCCTCTTGTGATTTTCAATCTTGACCCAGTTTTGTGGGACAAAGCCCCTCGCACCCCTGGTGTGTCTTTAATAGCTACGTCTATAGTTAATGGGCAGTGTGTATTTGTGTGTGTGTGCGTCTGTGTATAGTGATCACAGGCTAACCTAATAATCCCTTTTCTGTGACATGAAGGTGTTACAGACATACTGTCTTTTCCTTTGCCCACCTTCTGCTTGAGTATTTAAGCCTTATTGCCCTTGACACGCTGCCCTGCAGAGAACAAACCTATCCTGTTGGTCTAACTCAGTGTGGACAGAGTGGGGCACTGTTTCCCTACTTTTCCTGAAGAGACTCTCGTGATTAAGTTGAGAATAGAGCCGTAACCGCCAAGGCTTCAGCGTTGGGCTTGTTATGCTAGGTTTTACCCTGTTGTCTATTGTGTCAGCAGCAATAAAGAGACATCTGTTTCTTAAGCTAATTCTGCTCATTTGCTATCCCAATAAAGCTCCCTAAAGTGAGTGGCTTACTGAAAGATAAGGCAGCACCATTGTTCAGTTCATCTTGTCACTCTTGTTTTGCCAATCTGTCCAAACAGTTTAATGTTACTGAAATTAGGGGCAAGAAAAAATGATGAAAGAAACTGATGAGACGGTCAAGGGTCCCAGGCTGGAGATGCCATCTATAATGAAACAAGCAGGCTTAAACAAACAGCGGTGTCCTCAGGGATGAGCCATTCAAAACACTATCCAGCAGGAAAAAGAACTGGTCACAGCTCTGCGTGCAGCCGATCTGCAGAATATGGCTCCGTCTGAGCCCGGGGTTGTTCTGAGACCAGTTACTGTTATGGCACTGCTTTAACTTGCCACATAAACATGCTGAGATAGATTGCAGCCAGACTGGTGTGTTTTGCTTGGGGTGCCACTAGGTGAATGGAAGCCATGAAGAGTTTATTTTGAAAAATGCCAACGCAGATGACATCAGCAAAGCTCTTTACTAAGACTCATAACTTCTGACTGCTCTGCTTGGATTTTCACTTTCTAGCCACAGGGGCTGCTTGCTTGGATGACCAAAGGGATTGTTGATGATTTGCAGTCATGCACAGTTTGACACTGTATGTGATTTATTTTATTCTCTTTACCTGGAGCTAATTCTACACTGAACCACAGCTACAAGGAAATGCTGTACAATTTCAGCTGCTAGAGACACTCAGTCACACTGTTTATTAGTATTAGCATCAATTCCAATTTATGGACATGTTAGAGGCTTTCGTTTTTGGAGCTACTGAATTGCTGGTGGAAACTTATTTAAAATGTACATTTTGTGAGCTATTGTTGCTCAGTCATGTTACAGCAGCAATTTTATTTCACCAAACTATTGCATACTGAATTTTTTTTAAATCACAACATTATTTAGACCGAAACCTTTACAGTGTCCCTGAACATTTTATTTGTCCTTCAACATTGTGAAAAGTTCAGCATTGTCTTAGCTGTTGGATAATATATTAATCTAATATTTGTTAATTATTATTGTTATTATTATTATTATACTATATTGTACTGGAGACTATGGCTGTGCTATATCATATTGTCTGTGGTAATACTGGCAATGCAATGTCATGCTTTTGCGTTGCTATCACACATAACGATGAGAAAAGCCCAGGCATGTCCGAGACTGAGAGTATCGGTCTCAGATGACTGATACAGTAAAAAAAAGGGCGCTACTTTACCAACGTCAAAGAAAGCACAATATTTTTCCATAAAATTCTTTAATTACATAAAAAGCAATTACCTTTAACTCCTGCACTCTGTCTCACATACCACTATTACCTTTAGGCTTTTGCATTAAAATCAGCTGCCTGATGAAGGTCAACCAGATTCAAACATTGTAATTTATTAAATGTATTAACAGTAACCGAAACAGTGTGCAGAAGCTAGTTTTAAGTGTTTTTCTTGAATTTTAGTATTGGACAATATCGCGTAGGCTGCTGAAGAGTGATGCAGTGATAATTCATCAGGACGAACGAGGCGAGCAGTGTTTCTCTAGTCAAATCAAATAAAAGATACAGAAGGGAAAGCGATCTCTGTCCTTCATCTCAGGCAGTATTCGGTCATTAAGCTTCTCACCTGTTTGCGTCACTTCTTATATTACTGCCATCTTGTGGCCACAATTGGCAATTGTAGCTGGAAATGTGCTCGCCTTGGACCCCATTGTTAACTGTAGAGTGACTTAGTGTCACAGGCGTGCCCGTCTCCCATTAAAAATCACTTGAGCTTGTCAAGCTGAGAGCCAGCAGCTTTTTCTGGTTGTTTCCGCATGCATGTAGCAGCTAACCCTCCTGTATTTGACGGAAGACTGATGGGAGATTAGTGCGCTAGCCAAGCTGCCGCTGGCTCTGCTTTCACTGCTCTGAGATCAGCTGTGAGCTTTGGGTAAAGTGGCTTCCTGTAAAAGTCACTGCACACCACTGAGTTATGTTATACTTTAACTTAGAAGTTACAGGAAAAATACTACCTAGGCTCTTTTTCGTTCTTTTTCGTTCTTATATTTAACTTGCACTGTGCCACTACTGTGTGAACACTGCACTGATAGATTCACACTGACAAAATGACCAAATGTTTGAGTTGAGTTGAGTTTTTTTTCTGTATCATTAGAAATATGGTTATCACAAATGTCCTTGAAACATTGTGATATAGTTTTGAGGCTATATTGTGCATCCTTACTGATACAAATAAAGTAGTTTGTATTATTTGCACAAAGACACATTATGGATGTCTGCGATCTGCCCTGTGCTGCTTATTTTCACCACCTTGACGTCTTGACCAGGGTCACTTTAGACCTGGCTCAGCTGATAATAATAATAAAAATAAATAATTATCACATTACGAAAATACTCTTGAACTTAGCCACAACTTGGAAACATAATGTGCTCCACAGGTAACAAAGAATATTCAAGCTTCTCAAGGTTTATTAATTCATTTTTTTTCTTTATTACTATTTTTGCTTTCTGCCAAGTCAGGGTCCACTCAAGAGCCATCAGCTTACTGTAGGTTTGTAAATTATTTAGGTTTTACTTCCTGCTCTGACAAAACAGTTTTTGTTTAGGTAAACTTGCTGCTTTGGACTAAAGAAACTGATAATGTGATGTCATAAAGGTGTCACTGCCTGTAGCGTACAAACCAATCACAAGAAAGAAAGTAAACACGTGTCACCTGAAGAAAAACATGGCCCTTACACTCTCAGCTCGCGAGGGCACACTTTGACACATACAACAGCAAGACGAACGCACGCAGGTGCAACGAGAGTAAGCTGCAGAGCAAACAAGGGAGTGGAGCCTAAACCTTAAAAACGTTCTCAGGCTGGCGGGCCCGTGGGTGTCAGAGAGAGCTGTACCTCTCACCTTTTCAATAGTGTTTGCACACATGTTTGCCTGCCTGTCTGTGTGTGTATGTTTACCCATAAGCATGGATAAAAGTATAGTGTTTGCCTTCTTAGTCTGTTTGACAGCTGTCTCTTAGCTAAAGCTCTATCCAGTTTTGGTCTTTCAGCGTTGTTGAGTGTGAATGGAAAAAAATAAGCTTTGAAAGGAGAGGCAACATGAGAGAAGTCATTAATTTGCAGTCAGCCTTTGTATTCGATGCCGTTGAGAAATGCGCCGTCATTGATCACTGTCCTAATAATTTTCCTGCACTTGGTCAATAATTGCTTTACACAAATGTAACAACGGTTGTTGAATGCTTAAGCAAGACTCTAATTTGGCTGCTTGATAATGTCAAGTCCTTATTAATATTAAAATAACACTGATGATATATATCCCTCACATACAGCAGGACTACAGTTGCAGTTCCTAACGCTGTCGCCGCTGGGGCCGCTCTGGATTTTAGCTGCCACCTCTGCTTTGGTTGCTCCTTTTCAATCAGAGCTGCCATTATCAGAATTTTTAGAATTGTTATTACTTATTTATCCCACACCATTTTTTTTTTTGTTAAAAAAGGGTCCACCCAGTTTCCTGTGGCTACAGGCTTGCCTTGTGGCCCAAATTGCACCTGCAATTGCAATGAATTTAGAAGTCAGTTAAATGTCACTTTCCAATAAGTAACTAGGTCACTGAAATCAAAACTGCCTGCTTCTCCTTAGAACATCAATATATCAGAGTCTGTCGTAATCTAATAATGATTAGATGACGTGCTCACAGGATGTCCACAAATGAGCGATCAACCAAAAGAAAGAAACTGCAGAACAGCTATTTTTTAAAATATATTAAACATGGATATCAGTATCTGCCTTGGGAGATAATTTTGACATTTTCCTTCATAGGAATAAAAATGTCAACCTGATTAGGAATTTAAGAAAATGTCACGGGGTCACCAGAATCATTGGAAACATCCTCTGGGGACAAAGAGCATCCATGCAAGATTTCACAGCAGCATGGCAAATAGTTGTGGTTATCCCCGTTGTCATCTCTGGGCCCAGGCAGACAGTTATCTGTGTGGATGCACAGAGCGGCCTGGGCCTCGGGGACTCTGTTTGACCCCTCCCTCCCTCTCCCTCCCATTCTCTGTCTTCCGGTTTCTCTCTCGCATACAGTGCAGCCAGGGCCCATGCTTCTGCTGCAGCAGACACGCTGGCTTGTTAATTTCCTGATTGTGTAATTATATCAGGATGTTGTTTGTCCTATCAGAGATGTTGCTAGTCATTGTTTGGGCTGTGTGTGTTTGTGTGAGATGAGTGTCCGTGATAGCAGAAGCATGGAGCCAAGGTTTGCTATCAGAGCCATCAGAGATAGCGGCCTATACACTCTGTGACTTGTTCACGTAACAGCTCCTTGTTTTGGATGACTGAGACACACGGTGTCAGGAAAGGCTCAGAGGTAAAACAGTTGAAATGCTTCATCTTTGGCTCAAACCTCATGAGACGGTGTGTTTGTGGCCTGAGCAGATGTCTTTTGAACCCAGGACGAGGACAGAGATCCTATCCAGGCCCTTAACTGTAATTGTGCTTGTTTAGAGTTCATTCGACGAGGCTGGCAGGAAGAAGTCAAAGGAAGGGGAGGTGTCGTCCTCTCACATCAGACATGATGCTCTGGGGCCAGCCGGAGAGGAGGTGCAAATGAGTTTAGGTCACAACGCAAAAAGGTCTGTGAGATGGCTGTGATTAGTTCCAATGTTGCCGTCCACCCTTCCTGGCCTTAGTGATGATAATCACTCTACTTGTTTTGCCTACTTCATGGTAGAAGCCAAGGGCTACACGACAGGACTCTAAACAAACTCTTGAGTTGATAAAAGGCAGGCAGTCAGTTTACACAAGTGAGACTACTCACGCTCTAGCTAATACTTTTCTTTAATGACCCCACGCTCTTCCACTGCACGTTCCTGTCTGGCTCCTCTGTCAATTTTTTTGTCTGTGGACACACAAAAACCCGTACAACTATATTTCCGGGTCTCACAAAACAGGAAAGGACCAAAGCACAAATCATATAGTCACTTCCTATGTTTTTGGTTGCATATCACAATCCTT
This sequence comes from Hemichromis elongatus, assembly GCA_015108515.1. NCBI lineage: Eukaryota > Metazoa > Chordata > Actinopteri > Cichliformes > Cichlidae > Hemichromis > Hemichromis elongatus. The sequence goes on along the minus strand of VUQR01023856.1, from coordinate 50,442 downwards.
CACTCCAGGTGATGTAATCTTGATCTCACTTAAGTTGTTCATGCTGCCCAATGGCAACAGTGGCAAATTTGAATGTGCACAAATATTACATTTTAATGATTTTTTGTACGCTGCTGGCTTTTGCGGCATCTGTTCATTACTCACCCACAGGCCAAGGGAGCTGCATATTCCTTCCAACACGATGACCTTGATGCATGTAAGCATATGTCCTGTAAATGTTCCCTTCCAACAACCACTGTCAGAATCCTTCCTGGACCTGTTTTTGGATGCAGATTTCAATCCAGGATAATAGGATCACCCTTTAAATACCCTTTGAAACAGCTATACTAACAGGATGTGTGACCTACTCTTGAGCATTCTCCACCATCAACCTGGCTGGACTGCGTTAAGTAGACACCTGATTTGATGGTCGAGCTTTGTCAGATCGTCCCAGCATAAGCCCAAAGGGGATGAGCCACAAATCACCTGCTAAGACTCTTTGGAGTCAGAGCTGAGGACCTTAATCCCCAAGTTTACCTCTCTTACCTGTGCTTAGGCCTCTTACTATACGCTCACTTTGCAGGACACAGGGCTCTGTCCTGGAAAGGCTGGCTGATAATCCGACACCTGCTGTAAGGGCACCTGGTGTCCAGATTTACTAAGATTGTGCTACAACAGAAAGGCCTGTACTTTACACCTTCAGTTGCCTAACCTAACAGCAATTTTTGTGTGTGTCAGTAAGTCATTAAGAAATCAAAATGTGACATTCACAAGCAACTGCAAGCACATTAATTACAGGATTAAATACTTTCGAGTTATTTGACAACTTAGGGCTCTTTCATCTGATTAAGATTCGACAATGGAAACTGGTGTCTGCTGGTAATCCAGTGAAGTTGGTGTTTTAAAAGGACTGGCTACAGTTCACAGTGTTTTAACTATACAAATGAATATACGACCAATGCGAATAGGATTTCCTTTTCTGTCACAGCATGTTTTGGAAATTGCATAACCACAAATACGTGCAGTTGTGGGAGACGCCGGTGTGACTGTGTTGTGAAGCCGCTTTCCGAAATACTAGAAAATTCCAAGTAAAGTAAAAATGTACACTTTGTAAAGGCACCACACGCTTTGCCCATTACATCAGCGGTTCCGGGAAAGCGTGCTAAAACACAGTGGTGTGCTACGGGATTGCTGAGGTTTCCACATGTACGTTATTATTGCAGTACACAGCTAGCCAAAAAGTTATGAATTCATTTTGTAATGTGCACACTCCTTCTCAACCTGTTTGTGCTGTTGGTGGATGGGGAGAATTAAGCCCAAAGCAAAGCATAAAACATCTGGAGACCCTGATTAATAGCAATATGGTGTTAATGGGGTGCTGGGGGCAAACTGGCCACTTTCTTCTGTGGACCAGACGATGTCTAATCTCCAAAGAAAAGGAGATGTCGGTGGGAACGTTTCTAATCAGCTGGTGGAGGAATGGTATATACAGTGGTATAAATACTACACGTGCCATGTTAAGTCTCAATGTAGCTAGAAAGTAAGTAAACCATGAAGAAGAAGAATATCACGCAGGCTGCTTCTCACAAACATAGAAAGCTATGAAACTTTATTTATAGACCTCATTTTATCAGAATGAGCAAATGGCATTAAAATAGAAACAGACAAATCCTTTCAAACTACTAGATGTTCCATTGTTCAACTGAGGAAACAGGATTCACCCATAGCTGTTGTGCTTTTTTGATCCAGTCATGAGCTCCACCTATGTAAGAGCGTGCAAAATGACGAACTTAGTGTCCTACTCCTGTCAACCAGCCTTTCTTTAGGTACTTAATCACCTTCAGGAGGATTGCTCCTCCCTTGGCTAACCTGCCCATGAGACGCATGCTATCCCCGGTAAACCGTACTTATCAAAGTAAATACTTGATCCGGACCAGGCTGGCAGCTAAACATGAAGCACTAAGGAGCTTCTAAGTATCGTGATTACAGACTAAATGGAGGACAATCGCCTTAGTGGCATCGACGTGACCCCTGTGCCCTATTAAAATCACCTTTATTCAACCCAGCTGGAATGTTAAATGATTTCTTGTGAGAACATAGCAAGAGAGCCAGCAGCTTTGCCTTAGTAAAATGTATTTAAATAAGACTGCTTAGCCTTTATGGGCCTCAATCAAAAGTATAAAATGCATTATATCCGTCTTAATAGTATAAATGTAATAGAGAAATCCACAAGATAAAACAAGGAAACAAGACAGATTCTTGGACATTTATGATATTTTACTATATTATTGTATACCCTGTAACAAGTTTTGACATCGTGATCTTGTTCAAAAGGATCAACACCAACAGCATTTTAATATCTATTTATCATTTGAAGAATGACTTCTTTGGGCAAACTTACTAAACATAAGATGTAAGTGCATGGAGATGGTGCACAAAATTATAAAGACGCATTGTTTTCTAAAGCGGTTGTGTTTATTAAGATGATCACATCAAAGGCTCGTATTGTTCCCAAAACATGTGACGTGGCAGACAAAAGGAAGCATGTCCTTCAAACACTCATCAAACACTAACCTTGTTTATGACCTGCTCGTGCATTCGAGAATGTAATGCCTTGGTATGCATCTGTGGAAGTCGGGCATCAAATGTAAAGTGAATAAATCATTTAAAATGAATAAATCAGGCTTAAAAATACCTTATGAATAACATTTGCCTTCTGTTCTGTTAGCACTCGGTTAGTCTCTTAAAGAAAAATGTCACACTCCAACTACAACATGTTTGAGTGGCCTGACATTCCTCCCTCTTTGAGATAACACAATTCATCCAGTAGAGGGTATAGGTACTCCAAGAGGAGCTCTGCCACCAAGGGTTGATGGCCTATTGGATACCACTGTCTTGCAATTCCACATGCCTCCATAATCTGTTTGTACATTGTGTGTGTGAGTTTCCCTTTACCTCCTTCATGCACTGTAAATTGACCTGGTAACCTGCGGTGCTTCTGGTTGGCTTGGAAAGGTTCTTCCATTGTCAGGATGCCTTCCTAGAAAGTCAGGCATAAAATATGCTCCAGCTAGAGGTGAAAGAGGGTTGACCCAATTAAAAGGCATTATTAGGAATTCAAAGGTTAAGTCTTAATGAAGATTTAGGCATGCTCATGTTTTCACCCTCTTTTTTACATCTGAAGATTTTCAAGAAGATTTTAACCAGGATTTCGCATTTTAGCACCGTGTTTCCAACTGAGATCAGAAATCAGGAGGAGGCATGTTTAAACATTTAAAAAAACAAAACCTGATGACTTTTCAGTCGACCATCGACACGCACTTTATGAATGCAGCAACTTTTTTGTGTCAAATACTTTAAAGAAAAAATAATTTTGTGCAGCCAAGTTACAATAGCAACAGAAATTAGTTCAACTTAGTTTTCAAGTCCCTTTTTCAATTTTGGAAGTAGACTAATGTGATATTTGTAAAAACGAGGGCTTAATGTCATACCTGCATGATGGAACAACTAACGGAGAACATTGGCCTGAAAGATATTGCTGTCACTTTAGAAGTAGTAAAAAAACAAACAAAGTAATACTGAAAACTAAACATAAGGTAGATACACATGATGGAGAACACAGAGTCAGAATAATCAGGGGCTGGAAAACATTCATGCTAAAGGAATATGCATTTGTATAGGGACCAATGGCAAGTTTAATGTTAAAAGCCTTAAAATACTATGAACACACACACACACACAGTCAAAATTAAATTAAACAGCATTTGATGTAACAGTTTTTTAACCTCTATTAATAAATGATACAATGTGTCAGTGCTGCGTATTTAGAACAGACTGTAAACATTTATTTCATTAGGAGTAACAGAAGGAAGTGAACGAGTAAGCAGAGTTTATGATGACAACACGTCGACTGTTTCAAAGCATTCATGTTCTGAAGCAGTGAAGCAGGTTTCCCTGGTTGCTACTGCATTACTATCCACCAGCAGGTCTGGGTCAATGGTGCTGTTACATCTACAGTTGGGATCACTATCATTAATCATGACTGATCATTGTGTCAGTGTCATAGATGAGATGTATTTATCCACCTCCCTGTTTACGCATGAACATGTTATCTAAATTCAGCTCAGAGTCTTTCTGAAACTAATATTGTAATAAACGCAGTACTAATGTGACAATTGCAAAGTTTATTCAAATGTTCAAAGATTTGTTTTTAAGGTAATTGTGATTCTCATCATAACCACTCTGAAACCAAACTCACGCTTTCTTAAGTCCAAAACTAATTCTAGTTAGAAAGCGATCCATTGTCACCTGGAGTGGGGTCCCGGTGGCAGCAACAAGAGGCAGTTCATATGTCACGCTCATCAGTTAATACAAGGAGCACATGACAGTTTATTCATTAAGAACTGGGGAGTCCAATGCTAGATTGACTACACTAACACCGACTAACACTAGCTAACAGCAAACATTAAATATCAGAACTTCTTACCCCATCTCTTAATGTGACCCGGGCACCCCAGGAGGAAACTCATTTTGGCCCTTCTATTTACTACACAAAACTTAAAACTGAGTAAACTTTCATTACTATTGATGGCACATCAAGTTACCTGTCAGCCTCTTGCTCTGTTTGACCTATAATTGTAAATAATACTTTACAATTATTGGTCAAACAGAACCAAACCTTGGTTCCGACACAGAACCGAGGTCTCAAAAGCTGCTGACTCATCGTAGCGGCCTTACTGCAAACTGTAGACCACCCCAAAAGTCATGGTTGAGACTATATCAAATGTATAAAAGTGTATAACAGATTGTATGACAGTTTCACTGCTAGAAGTTGTTACATTGCATTAATTGCAGTCTGCAATTAAGTTAGTTAGTTTACTACCCCTCCCAATTCAGGTGCACAACTATAGCTACACTGGCTGTTCTAGTTCAAGAAGGTTTAGTCAGATTTAGAGAGATGAAACATGTTATGTTTAGATTGTACCCTATAACGCCCGTGATTGGCTGGCGTGTATCTACAACTATAAAGAAAACATTTAGCACATACTGTATTTTAACTTATTTGAATAATATCAACACTTAACAATTAATCAGAAAATGAAAAATGGATGAGACCAATTCACTGTCATTTAAATAGTTTGCAGTATTTTATATTTTAAGCCAGACTCACCTTAAAAACTTGTACCACCTTACATACTTAGAGAATGTACTTGATTAGCAAAGTGACTCCTGGCCAGATCGGCCCCAGAGTTTTACCCGATTGTGTAGGCTGTCAGTCTGCTGTTTACCTCAATGCTGGGTGAGAAGCACCCAAGTTTATTTACTCGGGAAGAGACTGAAAATGTTTGTGGAAGGAGTCCATGAGTCAGTGAAGCTTGCTTCCAGCAGATTGCAGCGATAAGGCGGTGACTGGTGGAAAACTGTGTGCAGTTAGCCTTGGTTAGCTGCTGTTAGCTAATGTTAGTCGGTGTTAGTGTAGTCAATCTAGCATTGGACTCCCCAGTTCTTAATGAATAAACTGTCGTACAGTGTGAGAATGTAATCATGTAAACATGATTTTTCGCCACTCAAACATAATGTCGGCTTGTATAATGTTAGCTTGTAACGAGGTCTTGATGTTGTTTAGCTGTCTTTTGTTTGAGATGTTAGAGTTGCAAGTCTCAAGTGTATTGGGAATAAATAAGCATATTTATGCATATTTTCATGTGCCAGAGCCCTGACTTCAGTTCAGGAGATGTACTGGACATGAGGAGGAAGAGAATAATATGATGCTGGTGGCGTTGTCTCCTATTCTATTCTATTCTATTCTATTCTGTTCTGTTCTATTCTATTCCTTTGCATTTGCTCTTCTTTGGTGAAAGGGATCCTTTCTCAGATGATGAAATATATATGTTCATATCTTGAGTCTGAAGATGCAGGGATGAATTTCAAATTTCTCATCCTCTGCACATGGCCAGTCTCTAGCCTGGGCCAGTCAAGGAAGGGAGATGTCCTGCCACTGTATTCAGATTGAGGGGGGGGGGAACACGGCGGCTTGTACAAGCCACAAATCTGCTCTTATGTATTTTTAATGGATTAAATCTAAGTTCATGAAATGCATTACTTTGCAGGAACATTTAATTCTTAAAGATATGCATTTTACAAAATTCTGCTCAAAAAGCAAGAAAAAAATACGCTGAAGTGACTTTGATATGAAAATGATCACATCTAGTAAATCTGTTTTGATATTAAACATATTAGCACACAGGCCTGAGACCGTATGTATGTAAGTATAATTTGAGGACTTTTTTTAATTGCACCAGTACAACTGTTTATTCATTTTAACCCTCAAAATGACTTAAAAATGTATAATAACTGTTCCCATACATTTCATGTCCACACTTGCCCTCCTGGTCAGTAAGTATTCTCAGTTTGCTTCATGTTGATTCCTTAAACAAGAGGTCGAGGAATATTTGGAGAGCATTGTTGCTCCAAACCTTTGCTAATTTATGACTGCATGTGGAGCATATTCAGCCTGGCTTTCATTGTTTTGCAATCTGTAGCGTTTCATTTGTATTACTCCACAAAAGTACACATCATCTGCAAGCCTTAGCTCGGCGTGGATTGTCAATTCTTGTTTTGTTTCACATTTCAGTTGCTTTAAAAGTACCAAAAAGCTCAAAGACAAACACGTCCTGGATGTTTTTCTCTGGACTACTTTGTGCGTCATTTCTAAAGAACACAAGTTTCCGATGTGAAATGTTTTTGTCCAGCGTAAAAAGTAAATAATGCCTTCTACATGTCTAATCCCAGAATTTATGTTAATGATAATTAGCTTTTACGGACGCTTTTATCTGAAGCCACTTTGAAATGCTGGAATCTTGTTTTATACAGGAGATTTAGCTTTGGTTTATATCGCTGCCAACCAGCTGTATGTTTGATCAAGGGACACAAACAGTTTAATGTCCCCCTACCAGAGCTTTGAACCCAGCCTGTGTCCTTTTGGCCCAGTCCTCAAACCTCCCACTCTCCTGAGCATTGCCCACTGTGGGTAATCCGTGTAGAAGCGTTGTGCTCTTCTGGCCTCCTGTATGTAATTAATCATTTTTATGAAGGAGTAAAACAAAGACAACTTAAAACACCTTAGCATGTTCATTATCCTGCACTCAACTAATGCACAGTGTCACCCTGTGCTTGTGACGCACGAATGGTAATCTGGAAGAAAGCCAAATGAGAAAACCCCTGGACTGGCTCTATTCTTTGTATGGCAGATCTCTCTGCATGTGGATCGAATCAGAATTATCCACTAATTGACTATTTACAGGGCCCCAGAAAACCCCTAATGGACTTGATATTAAATCCCCCTTAGATATTTAAAGTGTCTTTTTGGAGGGGCTTGCCGAAAAACCAAGCCTTTCCTTTTTTACAAGAGGGCCAAGTTAAGCCCATCAGTGTGTTGAACGGGCCAGCCAAGCCCAGGCGGCTGTTAGATGGGATTATGGGACGACAGCAGAGAAGGGCAGTGCGACGTAGGGGAGAGGGGAACGGATCTCCCCTCAATGACTTCCAGATGGACTGCAAGTCCCAGCTTCTCTCGCTGGAGATACATACTGGGCTTAGTTAACTTGGCTTCTTTATAATGAGATCGACTAAGGTTTTATGTGGAAACAGATAACATAAATTTCAATATGCCTGTCCTGCCCTAAAATGCACTATTAAAGCTTCTACTAAAAAACTTGGACTATTAACTGGAGTCACTGATCTTTGGTACAACCCTCCATTGCTTTGTTGTTTTTGTTAAATGTAATTGACTTTAAGGGTTTGTAGACCAAGATACAGTATTTAAATTTTGCTTCACATCAACGTTATAGAAGCTCAAGTCAGTCAATGTAAAATGGACTGATTCGAATATAGCGCTTTTCTACTCTCCCGGGGTATTCGAAGCACTCTATAAAACATGCCACATTCACCCATTCTCTATACGTAGTGCTTACTGAGCACAATCACACACCGATGGATGCATCGGAGAGCAACTTGGGGTTAGCATCTTGCCCAAACTTGCCCAAGATGATACTTGGAGCCAGGGATCGAACCTCTAACTTTCCAATCAGTAGGTGACGTGCTCGACCTCCTGACCTACAGCCACCCCCGTGACACCAATGGCAATTGTTTTGTCTTATTTATATGGCTTCAGTGGAAAAAATAGCACAAGTGGACATAATAATAATTATTTTTCACGCATACTTAGTAGTAGAATATGCAAATAATAGATAGATGAATGAGTAAAAAAGTACCTGAAAATCTGAAGCTGTGCTGCATTCAAACGGAAAGTTTGCAAACTGACAACAAAAGCAAAGAGCATACATAATCTCTAGTAGTCACGATTAGTAAAAACACTGGTATGGCCCTTTAAGGGAATCAGGTATGGGAGTAGCCTAGCTGAATGAAACTTTGCTCTGACAGCTAAAGGAATGCCGGATTATTATTATCAGACAACTTACGGCTCAACATTTCAAGATAGCTGGCTGATGATTTGTTGATTGGAGTGTGAGCGCCCTATGATGAGAACATCCTTCATGTGAACTACATCAACAGCTGAGAGAGAGATCGAGAAAGAGGTGCTGACAAGAACCAGGACCTGGCCATCAGCATAACTCATGATCTAATGAGAGCTGTATGTGAGGCAAAGCAGTGCCCTCTGTGCTGATACACGCATCCTGCTGTCTCTACATTCCTTTCAACAGATTGACTTTTGATTGCAGGCCACTTTGACGTTTACTGATTATTACCCAAGTGGACACTCGTACTACTATAAGTACATATTTTGGTTTCCGTTAGACAACACCACAAGTGTTGAGTAGCGGTCTTTATGTTTTATAAAAATCAGTGGCGTTCAGTGTCGAACCAGTGAGGATTTTCTCACTCAAAAGGTATGAAAAGACTTTTGAGGTTCTTAAAATTAAGTCAAGCTGAAACCATTTTATCACCAAAAGCTTTTTAGCAACATCTTACAAGCTTGTGTATGGAGGAGAGTTTCACCGAACCACCAGGCTGGCATGTTAGCCTGTGTCCATGACACGCAGCCACTGAGTGTAGTGCATATTGTGAAAGGGATTTTTGCAACATAAAAATGATCAAACTACTTCAATTTAATGTCACTTTAAAAATCTGGAAGTGATTTTGAACAGAATGAGTATTTAAAGGTTTTGAAATGTTGGCTATTTTTCTTTGAGCTCTGTGTGTTTGCATGTGAGGAGTAAACCGGTAACACTGGAATAAAAATTGTCATGACATTCTGCATCAGTCATCACAATCCTATTGCGAGACAACAATGTCCACATGGGAGAATACAACACAACGAATCATGTCTAACGCCAGCATTTTTCAAACGGCCTTTCTGTAATATCTGCTCAGTGAAATTTTGATTGAAGGTGTGTTAGGCAGTGAAATCCTCTGGGTTCGGCTATAGGAATGTTATTTATGGGACCTGGCATTATCCATCATCAGCTTTTAATAACTTTAAATAAAAATTATGAATTTGAAATTGCTCTGTATGAACATATTTCTTCATAATGCAATAAAGACATTATAATTGGTAAAATTTGGAACTGAGATTTATATTGTTTAGTAGTCTTTAATCAATTATGTCAGACAGTTAGATTCATGAAAATGTTTATTTATCACATGTGCAAAAATGTCCAAATATTCAAAAATGTTGTATTGAATTGACATGAAATAAAAGGACAATGTACAAATGTATAACCTATATCGTAAAGTACAAACAAGCTTTCCTTGGCAATGCGAGTTTTTACTGAATGCGGTTCTACTGAGGACGTGTTCTTTTGGCTTCCTTGTCCGCTCAGGCTGTTTTATGTTGAGCAGGGATTTTTGTTCCTAGTAAGTAATCTGGGAGTCGGACTGGTGAGGCGCTGTCTTTTCTAGTACTCGTGCTGGCTTAACAACAGCTCTTTAAGCTCCCATCTGGTTCCTCCTGAGCATTCTGTGCTGTTCAGTCTGATTTCGAGTCATCGCTTTGGAGCCGAACGTTGATGACCCACCACAGCAGTGTGGCTGAATCTTATAACATTTTTTTCTTAAGCGCTAGAATCACACAACAAACATACCTGTAGAAACGTACATATTAAAAATTCATGGTAGATGTGGTACACCTTTCACTTCATTTAATACCTCTTTATGTATGTACAACAACATGGGGAAAGTCTGTCTTGCTAGCTTTCTAATGCCAGTGCACATATGTTTTATGGCGTGAATTTAGATTTATCTTCCTTATATTTTGATCAGTGTTATTTTCCACTGGATTTAATGCATTCTCAGTCAGTACATAAAAATGTAACAACTCTATTTTTGGCACATGTGCATAATTAAAACTCAAAACTAAAGAAAAAATTGGCCATTGTAATTTACTTTGGTGAGCCAATCCCATGTATGTCGCCTAACCTGGAATGGACTTTTTGTCAAAATGAGAATCCGGTGTATGTTGAACACCAGTTCAAGACACTGAAATCTCCACGATGAAGCAAAAAGCTCAATCCTCTGCTAGAGGTGGACAGCACAGCTTTGACTTGAACGTAGCGACAGAAGCAAGCCTCTGCTCGAGATCACACACTTGAAACTGTGCTTCTGTCTATCTAGCATTTGCTTAAAACTACAGTGAGCTGGTGAACTTGGGAAAGTGGTATACACAAAAGACATACCACAGAAAAAGAAAGGTTTGGGACATGGCCAGATGGGTTTTTGGGTCTTTTTAAG
>VUQR01023856.1:25820-39694 GCA_015108515.1 Hemichromis elongatus | reverse complement strand
ATTTTATTGACATTAATTTAAAAAAAAAAAAAAAAAAAGGAATTACCAGCAACCGTTCTTCATTTTGGGACCGAAAAGCACTCATGTCTCTTAACTTTGGTTTATTTAATCTTCTTTGTCCTCCTAGCTGCTATCTGTTTTCCCCATTTTTCTTTTTCCACTAATGCTACCTAGACAGGACACACACAACACTGGCAAATTGTAACACTTTTTGTACCCGTAGCGATCCCTCTGATATACCTCAAGTGTCATTCAAACCATTGATTTGCATTTGAGTGTGACAGAACCACCCTACTGCACATATCCTACACATCTGACTAAGTAAAGAGGAGGTCTGCCACTGTTTGTCCCCTACAGCACTGGATGAATATTCATTCAGTATGAACACGCGGGTGTAAAGGATGTTGGTTTGCAGTTTGCCGGCAACCATGACTGTAGTTCATTAGCATTACTTGGCACTGGCACCCCACAGCGGGATTCTGGAAACCTTTAGATGAGGAAACTGATTTCTCCAGTGACCGACATTAGCTGTCAGTCCAGTTACTCCCTGTGCTACTCAGCCCTACTTGGTACTGATAAGCTGGCTCCCGGATTGATATTGCACCCTGTGCTGAATAGGTGGAGAAATCTCGGTGAGGTAGGAGTGGTGATCCTGGTTTCCTGTGGTATAGAGGTGGATGACCTGAACTATCTCTGGATCCCGGGAAAGACGGCGAGCTTGATGAAGAAGAGGTTGAGGGTGGTATCACAGGCAGACCTCGCTGGACTGCAGCTGAGTTGTAGACACCCAAGTCAGCTGGTGGTCGTGACACCACTGATGATGCCGGGTGTGGCACCACAGGCGTGACCGTGGCTGAGTTGGTGAAGTGAGCAGTAAAGGGCTGGTAGGGCACACCTTCCATGCCATAGCGAGGGTACGGCTGCACTGTAGCCCACATATTACAATTGATTGAAGGAGAGTTGCTTAGGTCATCTGCGTCTGCGGCCCCTGATCCAGACTCTGTTTCCATACCGCCATACATACACGCCTCTCTAGAAGTGATTGCCTCAGCGCGGTATGGATGAGAGAGTAAGGGTGATTCGTAAGAAGGAGGCGACCGAAAGTAATGCTCGTCTGAGGCTGCGGTTGATGTCTCCAGGTATGACCGCTTACATCCAAGCTCCAAGTGTCGCCCGTTATCTGCAATGTTGTTAAAAAGGAGATTTCGATTCATTTCAATTGCAGTTAATGGTGTCTGTGACGTCGCACAATTATCAACAGAACGTACCTCTGTGTTTGAAGCAGTGATAAAGAAGATTGGGATCTCTGCTTTGTGGGAAGTGAGTAGAAATGGGATCTTGGGAGTCTGGGTTAGACAAAGGAACCCCAGTATCATACTGATAAGAGGCCAGTACTTGAGGATGCCCCGCGAGAACTCCTGCTCCAAGTTTCCCCGCTAGGTGACTGTGTGTTGAAATGAGCCTTTGGCGAACCATGCTCTTTGAAATCACTGGATACTCTTTCCTGTACGTCAGTAGAAGTGATAGAGTAGAAGCATATTTAGTTTGCCGTGTATACATACCCTCACTGACAGTTATAGTGTCCTAAATGGATTTATGAGATCAGCTTTACTTTCCTGGTTCCCTTTTCTGTAAACATACCCTTGAAGTCTTGAGACACGCAGATCTCCTTCTTCACTGCCTCGGAATCCTTTAGCAAATGGATTGTTTTCTATTTTCAGCTGAGTGATCTAGGAAAATGAGACCTTAATAAAGCTGTTATTCTGTACAAGTCTCTGCCGATAGTGGGCAAGAGCGTTTATAGTTACATTTCCATTTCATCAGTCTATAACTGTAAGCTCTGACCAAAATGGTCTGACTCTAACCTTTAAAAGCAATAAGACTTCACAGTACGTCTTCAAACTTTAATTAGAATTAATTAACTGTTAAAATGATTAATAATTGTAATCAAATTGCCTGAAAAGCAAGAGCACTGACAGTGACTAGACAGAGATAGCATATTTCTCCCACGTTGGCTTCTTTTCATCGACTAAATAGTTCTCATCACATATAAGGACTTGAATGATCCGGCCTCATCTGATCTCAAAAGCCTAATAGTATCTATCAACTCCAATAGTTATAGCTCTTTGCTCTCAGACTGCTGATTTACTCGTGGTTGCTGGGGCATTTCGAATGTAGAATGGGAGGCACGTAGGTGCGTTCACACGTTGGTGCCATACTCTACACCCCTCTGGTACTGTAGGTGTACACAAACATCGCTTATCTATCCAACTATCAGGCATTTTGGCTAAATTAAACTCAAAGAAGTTCAGAGGATAGCTGGAGGACAGTCCTGGTTTGCCCCCCATGTGGGTGTGTCCTAGTAGCTCTAACATCACGTGAAAACTGTGGATTGGTGGGAGTTCCCAATGATGGACTGAGTCTTCATTCATGTGTTTAGACACCACTTTGGAATTAGGGATTAGTTATTATTTATCTTTCTCTTCTCTTCCACAGTGTATTATTTTTCTCTCTTGCTTCCATCTACCCCAACTGATGCTGAACCCCCCCTGAGTCTGATTTTGCCGGAGACTTCTTCCTTCTTCCTGTTCTTCCCACTGTCACCAAATGCTTGTTTATTTGTCTGGGTTATCTCTGTATTATTGTAGGTTGTTCACCTTCCAACCTAAAGTGCCTTGAGCCAATGTCTGTGGTGATTTGGTGCCATGTAATTACAACTGAAAATTTTAAAATTCAGTCATTATTCCTGTCAAGGTTATTCCTAGTGCTTCTGCACTACTTCCATACTCCCATCCTCTTGAAAGTCACTTCCCAGGAATCCTGTTCTGACTACTTGCTCTACTGTACAGTGAACATGTGCTACAGTTGAGGCTGGTGGTCCTCCTGGCACGATGCACTGCATTGAGGTTTGGACACTGTAGACTCTCCTGCTGAGAACTGATGTTTTAGAAAGAGAACACCAGTGAAGACCCTCAACATGAAAGTCAGGTCAGTTTGTCACAGTAGTGATTGGTGTGTTAACCAATATTATCTCCACAGTGAAATAGGCAGTTGCCTGAACAAGATTTGGGGAGTGATCTAAAAATAGGAGGAAGCAAGAAAACAGGTTTAATTATTCATTATCAGTATTACCTTTATTTAACCAGGAAGTCCCATTGAGATGGACAAAGAAACTACAAACATGAGGTTGCATGGTTATGGTTTGTTTTTATTTGTTTTGATTTTTGCTTCATATGATCAGGTTATGGTGCTTTTCCTCACAATTAGTTAAAACTCTTAATACCCTCTGAGCACTTAAGAATAGCCAACCAAATGTGACAGACCATTCTAAACCAAAATAGGGATCAAACAATTATTGTAGCATGTGTTCTAGACATACCTTGTGGTTCTGATAAGAGGTTACGGAGATGAAGGCTGTCTCATGAAAGACATGGGTGCAGTAAGCAGTGTTCTTTGATCCAAAGGCGTTGTTTTCATCGGCTTTGACTATGTGTAGCCTGGGCTGGTACTTGTGCATGGAGTTCAAGATGATCTAGCGAGAAAAAAGAAGGCAATTATTTAATTTTAACATTACTAAGCATACCTAATCTGAAACAGTGACTAGAGCACACACACACCAGTCAGCTACAGCACATCATTATAACCACAGACAAGTGAATAACATTGATAATGTCGTTACTCTCTGACTCCACGCCATACCACAGACACTTCTCAGTTCAACACAACCAAGCCAGTGACCCAGGTTTCAAACTTCCTGGATGATCCGGTGACAAACGGGATCCGTGGAGCTCCCACTCACAAGACTAAATGATTCCTGTGTCACACACTTGGAGGCCTAAAGGGTGAATCCATGTAGATTAACTCCGTTTTTCTGTTATTTGTTTTTCACCACTAGTTTGGAAAGCTACAAGCTGAAATTAAAGAAATGAATAAACATAAAACTGTTTTTAGTCTGTGATAACAAGGGTTTTAATTTGGCATTGCAGCTTGGTGTCCTGGCACCTTCAGTTAATGAACAATTAAATGTGATGGTTAAATTAATGCATATTACTGATGAATGATTAATAATTTACAGTGATATAGAGATACTGAAATATTGATGTTCCACTGCCCACCCTCAACATATCAACTTTTTCCTCATGTGTCTGTAGCTCAGGTGGTAGAGCAGATCAGCTACTGATTGGAAGGTTGGTGGTTCAATCCCTGGCTCCTCCAGTCTGCGTGTCACGTTTCCTTGAGCTCCAAGTTGTTCTCCGATGCATCCATTGGTGTGTGAATGTAGTAAGAAAGCACTTAGTTTAGAGAGTGTTGTATGGAGCACTATGAGTACTCCGGGATCAGGCTTGATTACTGCCAGACTGACAAAGTGAAGTAGGCTCAAAGATTTCACTGACATCTGTCAGCCTGACATCTGTCAGCCTGACATCTGTCAGCCTGAAAACAGAGTCATTTGTAAGGCTTTGCGATTCCAGCAAATCACAGAGAGAATCATTTCTCCACACATGAAATGATGGTTGAACGTTCCTATGCCATGAGCTCATCAGTGACTCATCTTGGATGTCATAAACGAACCCAGAATAACATCTGAAGCCTCGCTTGCCTCAGTTAAGGTCAGAGTTCATGATTCAACAGTAAGAAAGATTCTGGACAAAAATGGTGTCCATGGTAAAGTTCAAAGGAGAAACCCAAAAGAACTTAAAAGCTCATCTCACATTTGCCAAAAAACATCTTGATGATCCCTTAAAATATTCTGTGCACTTAAATCCGATAGAAATACTTTGGTATAACCTTAAACACATTGTTCATGTTTGAAACGCTACCAGTGTCGTTGCATTAAAACAATTCTGCAAAGCAGAGCGAGCCAGAATCCCTACACATTCATCTGAAAGACTCGCTGAGAGTTCTTGCAAATGCTTTATTGCTGTTCTTGCTGCCAAGGGCGGCACAACCAGTTATTAGGCTTTTCAAAGTGGGCCATGAAGGTGTGACTAACTTTTCCCTTTGTACTGTACATTAAATCATCACTTAACAACTGCATTTTGTATTTACTCAGCTTACCCTGTTAAAGATGGTTGAAGATTTGATTTAAATGTGACAAATATGCAAAAAAAATAGTCCGAAATCAAGCAGGGGGAAAATAGTTTATAACTACACTGTAAGATTACCAATAATCTTAGGGTCTACATTGCCTTTATAATCAACTTAATCTCGATTAGAAAACCAGTTTTAACAATAGGATGAACCTATTTCACAGCATGAAAACTGGCACCAAACATAGTCGTAACTATAGGTTTAGTTTCAGATGGTGTCTAAACTATATATAAGCACAAGTGTGACATTGTGTTTGTTGGCTTGTGTGTTCACCGATTCCAAAAGGTTCAGATGCTGTTTTTTCCAAATACAACATAGCAAATGTTTAAATTGAGACATTTTGAAAATGTCATCAAAAATATGAAATAATTTTGAATTTGTCTCAAAAAAGTCTAGATTGGGACGGTGGCAGAAAAGGCTGGAAACAAGTGTACAAGTGATCGAGGAACTTTATCTCACCTTTTCTTTTCAAACTACAGCTTTTTTGGAATCATCTGTTTGATTTTCTGACCAAGGCCATTGGCAGGGAGGTCCCATGTACCCCCTTTGCAGCACTGTTTGGGGTGTCTGAGCCGGGATGGGCAGGGGACAAGACAGAGACGCAGGTTGTGTCAATTACTACACTTGTGGCTAGAAAGCTGATACTTCTCTGTTGGAAGTCTGATAAACCTCCTACCTTCGAAATGTGGTTGAGAGAATTTGGAAATGTACTCCATCTGGAGAAAATCAGGTTTACCTTGTCTAACCGAGAGCGAGAGTGTTTTATAAGATTTGGCAACCAGTCATTAGCCTGATGGATAAACTTAAGGGAAATGTACTCTGTTTTAACATGTATGTATGCTGTATTACCACTTTGTTGACTTGCCGTCCACCTTCTATTGTGTTCTCTTGAAGGTGATTGTTGTATACTGTTCAATTACAAAATCAATAAAAATATATTGAAAAAAAAAGAGAAAAAGCTGTTCATTTAGTCTATCTAAATGAACATTTAGATAGACTAGTAACATGATTGGCTGTAAAAATGGGAAGCAATTCGTCACCATCCGAAAAACTTCAAATTGTGCAACAATTTTTGGTTTTGGAGTAAGATATAGTTCCATCCAGACATCGTCTTTTTCAGAAGCGGCCTTGCATATTTCACCAAGACGACCCTAAACTGCATACTGCATCTACTACAACAGCATAGCGGACTGCAGGTCTTCTTCTGCAGGCTGCGGACCTGACAACCCAAAATGACAAATATCACAGCGGAAACCAGAGACTGTGGGGCATCCAGAATCCTCTGTCACACAACAGTGGGGATCACTCCTCTCTTCTCTTTTTCCAGATGTCTTTTTTTTTAAGAGGTTATGCTACACAGTTGTAAATATTGCCCTGTTACTTGCATTAGATACAAAATGACCGTATTTCTTTCTTAAAATTGCAATTTCTTTCAGTTTAGACATTTAATGTATTTTCTATGCAAATCAAGGCTACTCTTGTCTCAAACTTATGTCTTCCTCAAAATATTAAACAATAAATTTCAGTATATATCTTAGACTGTATCATTGTCAGTGTGTAGCAGTTTTAAAACAGACCTTTTTTAAATATTAACAACATCTTAGAAAACCTTTCTGGCTGAATGCCCTGCAGGCCAACTTCTCCCGTGTGCACGCTATGCTCATTTGTCTTGATTTTTTGATTTCTATCACAGGCGAGCATTGCTGTGTACCAGTATAAAGCAGGTGGCATGTGTATAGTGTGTGTAGTGTTTAGATTGTTAGGTATCTGCAGGTCAGCTCAATAGCATCACTCTTCTCAACACAGCCCAGTGCTATGCCCAGTGAAGCGTTAGCAACAGTAGGGCAGGGTCAGCTCTAGTCCAGCTCTGTCAGGGCTGATAATCGTCAAGCTATGCACCTCGGCTCCCTTCTTCTTCTTTTGCCAGACACTCTTCTGAGGAGTCTTCACCTCCAGAGAACTCCCAAAGAGAAGCAAAGGTTGAAGAGGGCATGGGGAGCTAGGCTCAGGTTCAACAGTGACCATCCCCTCGCTCACTTACTTCTGTTGCTGAGGCATGGTGGAGACCGAGATAAAGCTATTGGCTGATTCACTGGAGGCTCTCTGTTGACCTTTGTCTGCTCTGCTGTCTGCTCTGCTGTTTGGGGTGATACTGGAGACTCTTGGGTGACTGAAAGCACTGATCAGGGAAGCCTTCTTAGATCAGTGAAGAGTTAAAGAGAGCATTTGCTTTCATCTCAGCTGATAGAAGAATGGGGATTACCTGCTTTGACAGAGATGAGTACTGAAAAGGCACGGAGTTATTTTTTGTAGTAAAGTAAAAGATTTCAATGTTTCTTTCTATTACAACATTGGGTCAGATGGTGTTAGGTGAGATCTGGATTCCTAGGAAACTCAGAATTAACACTTAAATATATTGTTTATCATTATTGTTAACATTTCTATATCTTTTTAATGAATTAATAATATCATTGAAAAGCATTTGGACTAGTTATAGATGCACAACATTTTTGTTGTTGCTGAGGTTTTAAAGATGGTCTGTATCAATGACAAAATGATAAGAGGACTTTTCCTTTTATAATACTTTCCAACTACCAACATTTACACATGTTTACACTCTGACAGGTACACTGAAGAGAAACGTATTCTTTCCTTAAAAACATCTTTTGGCTAACAGTAGCGAATCCTGAGTAGCTAACGTCTGTTTACTGGCAAGAACGAGCAGATAGTTTCTATCGGTGATGTAGAACAGGTCGCATTGCCAAAAGTGGATAGTAGTTGAATTAACGCCTGTAACAAACTGTGATGTCACTGAGATCTGGAGCAGCCTATTTTGTTTTTAAGGCATAAATTAAAGAAAAGAAAAGCTATGACCTGTGTTTAAGGTGTTAAGTTGAAGCCTGACTCATGATTAATTATAAATGGTTAGAGCACTATGACTGAAGCAGAAGCAAAGTGGTGCCAGAGCCGCTGAGTTAGTAGCCTGTTCCTTCCAAATTCTGCCTATTGGAGCTCTAGGACCTGGCTTCTTCAGCCTTTCCTACTGGTCATTGGAGCACAGGTGTATCAATGTGATACCTTATTTCTAAACCCAGCCTTATTATAATATTGAGAATGTCAAACATTTAGATGCTGGTTTTGACCACAGAACTGACTGTAATTACATTACTACATTATCTGATGAATTTCAAATATGAGAATTTTTCTGTTACAATTAATTCACTGATTTGCTACTATTAAACCTAATTGTTGACAGCCTATTAAACAGCCTATGAAAGAAGAAGAGCAGTGAGAGCTCCGGTCAAAAGTCTTATTTTTACATAATATGAAGAGCATAATCAGCACTGAATGGGAGTTTTGTTGTTGTACTTCAAGAGGCACTGTTTTACTGCACACCTCCTGGTCTGGGCGTCATCTGGGCCCTGCCTGGCCTCTAACTTGCTCTGTCCTCATTACTCGCCCTTATCACTAGCAAGGCACTCAACTCAATCTGACAGCAGGCCCCGCCACTGATCTGAGAGGTTATGAACCTAATGAGCCCGCCCATTGATGGGATGGCTTCAGACAAGCTATCCCAGGATCCCCCTGGGGAGTGCTGCCACAGTCACACTCTTCACCTCCCTCTGCACTTCTCTCTCTTATACACTTCAGCTCTTCATTCCATCAAGAATCAGCCTGTGAAAAACAGCAGGATGATTTTGCTGCTCACATATCTATCAGTCAGATATTCAATTCAATTTCATTTTATTTATATAAAAACAATTCCCCTCAGGATACATAAAGTATTACCAATCAATTAATCAATCAATATAGTGCCAAATCACAACCTCAGTGGCAGTATAAAACGTACAATGAAACACACAACAATCATATGACCCCCTATGAGCAAGCACTTTGGTGACAGTGGGAAGGAAAAAAACTCCCTTTCAACAGGAAGAACCCTCCCCCAGCAGAACCAGGCTGAGGGAGGGGCGGGGCCATCTGTCGAGACTGGTTGGGGAGAGAGAAAGAAGTCAGGAAAAAAGACACGCTGTGGAAGGCAGCCAGAGATTAATAAGAAATATGTTTACTTATCAGTTTAGTGTTTAACGTATTATTACATTTCACTGCAATGTTTACATTTTTTTAAATACTAGGGCTTTAAAACATAGACCACTAGCTATAACTAACAAATGTTCCTGGGGTTAAGCTTTTGGTTACACTTTTCATTATCAAACAGTAACGTGATAAATAATAAAAATGGCAAATCATTATCATTGTCATGATTTCTGTTTACTCAGTATACTAAAAAGCTATTGTTCATGATTTCTATGTCATGGCTGATGAAAACAATAATACACACAGATAGCTAGAGGGTAATTGTATGTATTATTGTAGGGTCTACTTTACAATATAAAGCACCTTCAGGTTACTGTCGTTGTGATATGACGCTGTATAAATATGAATAAACTGAATTGAATTGATAACAGACTATCACAATTAAATGCTCTGATGTCATCAGACTAATATAATATGTATTTGTCATTGATTACCAAATACTACTGTCATTTGTAATAAAGGTTAGATTACTCTGTAATGGTTATGCTCAATAATAAAGAGAGGAAAGTGTTGTTTGGTCAAAGACTGGAATCTTTAACATAAAGGTGTATGAACCCTGTGATACAGCTGTTTGACCATGATCAGTTTTTAAACATAACCAGGTAGTTTTGATGCATAAATCACACCAAGACCTGGGCTCAAAATCAGCCCACTTTCTTTAAAATCATGCTTTCAACTGCTTATCCAGGTCCTGGTTGCCATGGTTGCAATCTAAACAATGATGCTCAAGCCTACCGCTCCCCTACACCTCCCCACCAGCCCCACCAGACAGGACAACAAGGTGTTATCTCTCCAGTGTGTCCTGGGAATAACCCTGGAACTCCCTCCACATCAATATCTCTGAAACACTCAGGAGCCCTACAGGATGTTTGACATGGAGGAATATTAGCAGCTGTATTCTGGGCCCTCTTGAGTGACTGAGCTCTTCATCCTATCTGTAAAGGAGAGCCCAGATGCCCTTAGGAAGGAGTTCATTTGGGCAGCTTCTCTGTCATCTCATACGTTCAGCGTCTATCCACACCTGTGGACACAGGTCAACAGTTTTGCTTTCACATTCTGCTGTCTTCACCATGATGCTGCTGCAATCTGTTTGTCAGTCTCTCGCTCCATCCTTTCCTTGTCGTTAAGCGAAGCCGACAGAACCACATCCCCGGCAAAATACAGAGAGGAGGTTCTGAGGCCGTCAATCTGACACCGTCCACGCCATAGTTGCACCTAGATCGTTCATATTGGCTATTCAAATAATGTTTACAGATACACCAAATAGAAGTAGAATGTATAAACCTTCTGTGGAACCAGAGTTTAAATTTTATGTTCTGATCAATTATGTTTTGTTCAAATTCATATTTAGTTTAATTAATTGTATTTATTTGAATTATTTTTAGAGATATTAAGATATTTACCATTCTAATTATCTGACCCTTTTTGTAAATGTTGTAACAAAGGAACTTCTCAACCTTGGGATAAATATAGTATATCTTAGCTTAGCTTACAGTCAGTTCTATAGTAGCTACATTAGCAAGCCTAATTTTTTTTTTGTAACTCATCTCGGGAGTATTGAGCCATCCATTAAGGTTATGTTGTTTTATTTATCGATTTTGACCTATTATGAATATATCAGTGTTTGACAGCAAAACATCACACAGCACTACAGCCTCTAAAATCACTAAAGGCTCCTTTAAATAACGGGTATCCTCCATAGCTACTCACGTGCCCAAAAGGATCTAGGTGATTGTTTGTTAGCTTCAGCTTCTGAAATGATACCAGCTGCCGCATCCAGTGAGCTCCGGTGGCAGGGGAATCAGGGTGCACATAGAGCCTGCCTGGCATCGCTGGCTCAGCCTTCCCAGCAACCATCCTAAAAACAGATTGTGAGAAAAAGAAACAGCGCGAGATGGAGAGAGAAATTACAAATGGAACAGAGTGCATAGCTGCTTTCAAGAACCAGTGCTGTTTTTTAGGGACTATGCAAGCTTCTTTAAGCATAACAACTCTCTCAACGTTCACAGCATTAAATCCTTTATACTGAAAAGCAGTGATCCCTGCTTAAACTTTGGTCCTAATTATACTGCTGCAAGGTGTCACTGAGAAACACCAGAACCCACCAACTGCATGCCGTGCCACAAGATCAGAAACAAATGGCTGTAAAACAAGCCTGCTTGAATTCATTTTTTAAGCTTTTCCTGGCAAAACTATTTAGTCTGTGCTCAGTGTGAAGGCACTGCCAGCTTTTTTGTTGTGCTAATAGATGGAGGACTATAATGTCATCGGCTCCAGATACAGAATCAGCTGCAGAAACAGTCAAACTTGGGAGGTTTTTGTCTTTTCTTTTTAAATATTTAACAACTGCCTGCAGTAAGGAGCTGTTGCTGGTTAATGAATTGTGTTTAATGAAGAAAGCCGTGCTCAAAAATATAATTTATTCAACATTATTTATTATCTTTTTAAAAGGAAAGGTATTAGTACAATGATGACAATAACAAAGTAGTTATATTAATCCCAAACCTTCTATATGGCCACATACACTCACACAGACACACACAATGAGATAAACCGAGGCCAAACAAACATTGCTGGTGGAGTGACATGGTTGTTTGCTAAGCAACTGTAATCTGATTACTTAATATAGGAACAGTAATGCATTACATCAGTGGAGCCAAGCCTATCAAGTACTTCTGGCAGAGATGTGGAGCAGCCCCACATAACACACACTAACATGCTTCATCTTGTGTCCTTCAAACTCACCACTTGTTGTCACAGAATTTGTAGCGGTGGTCGTCAGCTGGGACAATGTCAATAAGTAGGATGTATTTGGTTTTGGGATTCATCCCGGTCATTTTGACCTTGTAGCTAGGAAACATCCTCCTGTTGAAGAACACAAAGAAAAACCGTCAGACACGCCCCTTTATGTTTCTTCAACAGCGTGAAATATGACCTCAGCTACTGCCACACAAATGAGTTCTTAATTGGCCTCAACACGGACAGAATTGTCCACCCTCAGCTTTAAATCAATTAGCTTAAGCACTGTCTGCACAGTGTGGTAATTATAACTTCTTATTCTCAAAGCAAACCAGTGATTAGGAATTCCTTCACAAGGACACAAGTTTGGATAATTAACTTATCTGCACATGATGTCAGAAGAAGGCAACAAATTTCAATGTTTGCGCTCTGCACTGGGTGTCTTTTTAAGAAATGATGTCATGTCAAAAAAAAAAATCGAGCTTTTAGGAGGAGACCAGTATCGGCGCTGGTGCAGTTGAAGATCTGATTTGCTCAGTGGCAGCAGCTTAGCTATTTTCTTAAGGGAACTGTAAGAGCCAGGACCCACAGAGATCCTAGGATTTCAGAGACAGACAGAAAGTTGCCATCTTGGACATTTGAAATATAACCTAACCTAACCTGAACACGACGTTAATAAACCTTATTGTCAGCAGACAACTACATTAACCGCATTACAAATCCAGCATTTATCTGACAAACCTCTGCTTAAGATAGTCCTATCTGTGAAAAAAAAGGAAAAGAAAAATCTCACGTTTCTTGGCCTGGTAACAGTGTGTGAGATGTCACTGAAAGCATGAGAACATGCTTGATCCTTTAAATGTCACAAATATGTTAATATAGCAGCCAAGGCTATAAAGCACATGAAGGGAGCTACCTTTTGTGACCTCTTCTGGGAAACCAAAAACTTTTTCATCCCATCTGTGCCAAAGGAAATTTTGCAAAAGCCTCTGCAGTCTCTTATAAAGCCTTAAGTGGTTTTTAATGGCACCCCAGATTGGACAGAAGATTAGACAGCTGGCTCGTCACTGGTAAGAGGCAATGGTCAAAAAGGCCTGGAGTTTATCTGCTGGTGTTGCCCATGGTGACATGCTCAAACAGTGTAATGGACAACCTCACGTGTTTTTCTGGGAGGACTGCAAGGTATCAAAACCTCTGTCCTCGTCCTGGCTGCTCCGACTGGTGCAAATGCCCATCTTCAAAAGTTCATAGTGCCGATCGTGTTACTGTAAATGCTCCATCACGTAAGATGAAGGGGGCGGCAGGGGATTGAGAGCAGGTAATTTAAATCTCTTTCCCAGGCTTCAAATCCAATCAGTAGGAGAGATCAGTCCTGCTATCATCCTCACTGAAAGACGGGTTAATCTTAGAAGAACATTCAAAACAGACCACTGCTCATCTCTGGCTCCGCTCGCAACACACAGCCGGAGCAGTTGGAGGCTTGTGTCAACACATGTGGCCCTTGGATTTGTATAATATGACCGTAACTATCTCACGGCTGACTCTGCTGGGGGATCTTCACCCAATCTTGAACAAGTAAATGCAGAAGTTGTAATGAATAGCTGAATGACATCACACTCTGTGTTTACATTGGTTCCCTACAAGCATCGCTTTCACTATGCACTGAGTCCCTGAGTCCTGTGAACAGGTTCTAAATGATCCAGGAAAATTAGCCTCAACTGAATAACCAAATAATAACCCCCCACTAGATACCACTAACTTCCCCCTGGTAGCTGAAATGACATAAGAACCAGATTAACTGGAGATTCTGTGTCTGGCAGAAGAAAAGAGAGGAGAAAAACAATGAATATATAAAAACCATCGTCTGAAAAACAGAGGCAGACAGTATGGCGAGGTAATTATTTAAAGATGTTATTTAAAAACATAATTAAACTTTATTTATATAG
>VUQR01023855.1:8682-22892 GCA_015108515.1 Hemichromis elongatus | reverse complement strand
AAATGCTAGCAGGCAAGGCATACATGGAACACCATAACCAAGTGGCCGGCATTGTATACAGAAACATCTGTGCTGAGTATGGCCTGGAAGTCCCGAGGTCAAGATGGGAGACGCCCCCTAGGGTGGTGGAGAATGACTGAGCTAAGATCCTGTGGGACTTCCAGATACAGACGGACAAAATGGTGGTGGCCAACCAACCGGATATAGTGGTGGTAGACAAACAGAAGAAGACGGCCATAGTGATTGACATAGCAGTCCCGAACGACAGCAACATCAGGAAGAAGGAGCACGAGAAACTGGAGAAATACCAAGGGCTCAGAGAAGAGCTCGAAAAGATGTGGAGGGTAAAGGTAACGGTGATCCCAGTGGTAATCGGAGCACTAGGTGCACTGACTCCTAAGCTAGGCGAGTGGCTCCAGCAGATCCCTGGAACAACATCGGAGATCTCTGTCCAGAAGAGCGCAGTCCTAGGAACAGCTAAGATACTGCGCAGGACCCTCAAGCTCCCAGGCCTCTGGTAGAGGACCCGAGCTTGAAGGATTGACCGCCCGCAGGGGCGAGTGGGGATTTTTTATTTTTTTTTATATATATATATATATATATATACAATAAACGAAGACAGGACAGAAAAAATACAAAGTGGTCATGTGCAAATACAGTAAAGGGAGATGATTGTGCAGTAGGTCTTAAAGAACCAGGTTCAAGTTATGAGTCAGGATATTGTAGAAACGACAGGATGAAGACATGTGCAAGATGCAAAATGTGCAAATACAGTATAATTTAACTGAAAAGTAAAAAAGCACTGACGCGCTGCGCTGCTGGGGAGATGAGACTTAAATATGATCAGCAATGTATTTTACTATGAACAGCATATATATCAGCAAACAGATACTTATACAAAAAATATTTATTGTTTTCAACATTTTACTGCACTTTGTATAGATACGCGCTTGTGCTGATTTTTGAAAAATAACCCTGAGCATGTATGCAAACCTCCACTTTGGAGTGCTGCAGAACATCTCTGAAAACCATATAATGAAATGCTGTTGTCTTGCTGAATTCTTGTCACCCTATTTTAACTGTTGAACTACATACAGGCTGTGCTTTTCTTTCATATTTATTAATATAACAGCCTTGAGAGAAATATTAATGCGAACCAAACATCCAATCAAAGAGGCCCATATGTTGATAAAAGCCTTTGCCATATTACAGTGTGATGTAAACTCGCTGCAATCAAATTTTGTTTTTCTACCTCCAAGCCGTGGGCACTTGGGCCTAAATTTTGCCAAGGAAGCATCACTACAATTCAAAGCTTGGCACTCCAGAGTATAGAGCCGTTTTCTATCAGGCAGAGACTTTGGAGCTGCCTTCTAGTAAGTATGTGGATGGTGCCCTAAGCACTCGTCTCTGATGGCGAGCGCTGATGAAGAAGTACAATGCCATGGCCAGCGGTTCAGCAGTGTTTATGAGGAGTGTCATCATGGCTGACAGCCTTCCTACTCTATGATTTATACACTTCCAGTTGCAACAGGCACCTGCCGAGAAGTAACAACTTGCCGGCAGAGGAGTGTAGAATTGTTTCAACTGAGAGGTGTCCTTGATGCCAACAGATTTAATGACAGTGTTTGAAGTTTTAAATTCAGCAGCTGGAGTACTATGCAAACATTTGGAGAGATGCATTTCAGACATGTCTCTCATCTTATAGAGAAGCTCTTTTATATAAAACTGTTCATTCTCTTTTCTTTAGTTACACTCCAGTTGTTTTAAAGGTGAAATTTTATGGAAACATGCACCTCTGCTTGATAGCAGAATGAATATTTATAATAGCTGAAATTTATCTTTGGTATACAATCATGTTAAAAAGAAAGTACATCCTCTGTTCATTATTTTATTGTCTGTATATATGTATATATAACAAATAATAGGTAAAAATAGGTTTTACCACTTTTAGCTCTAACCTATCTTATTCTCCTTACAAAGATGGGTCAGTTAACTGAGGTTTGTGAGCTTCAGTCTCAGTCAGGTTGAGACTTGAACTTTGACTAGGCCGTTACAAAACTTTGATTCTCTTGTTTTTTTTAAGCTATTCTGTTGTAGGTTTGCTGCTGTACTTTAGATCATTATCTTGTTGCTTGACACAATTTTGGCCAAGGTCCATCTGTGGGACAGAGAACCTCAAACTTTAGAGTACTTTGGTATACAGTGGAGTTCATGGTCAAATCAATGACTGCAAGGTGCCAAGGTTCTGTAGCTGGAAAACAAACCGAGTTCATCACCAAACATGACACTGTGCATTATGTCCACTTTGGTTTTGTCTGTCCAAAAGAAATTGTGCTGTGTTTCATTCAGATGTAACCTTGTAAACCTAAGCAATGCTGCCATTTTACTTTTTCCTCAAGGCAAGCCTTCCAAATAAGCCATAGTTGTTCAGTCCTTTTTAACTGTACTGTCATGACCTTTAACACCAAAATGCTAACTAAGACCTGTAGAGTGAGATTTAGCTCTTGATTTTATTGCGATTTCTCTGAGCATTGCATTATCTGACTTTGGAGTGAATTCTCTGGGATGTCCACTGCTGGGAGATTGGCAGCTGTCTTTAATCTTTTCCCCTTGGGAATCATCTTTCTCACTGTAACTTCAAATAGTTTGGAAATGGTCTTGTAACCGTTCATCAATTGATGGGCAGCAACAGTATCTTTCCTCGTTGGCACTGTGTTAACAAGCACTGAATACTCCACACTAAAAAGCTGCTTTTACAGAGGTGGTCACACTTGCTGAGGATCAATTCATTATTGATCATTTATCTATATTTAAGATTTGCCAAGGACTAGATCATTTTGAGTACTTTCACTCGAGACTACCATGACTTGGATGTCAGAGATCCTACAACCTGATTATTGTGTATCTCAATAGGTTGATTCTGTTCATGTGGACGTAACGTTTTCAGTGGGAGAAACGTTTCATCACTCATCCAAGTGACTTCTTCAGACAGAAAACTCTACGTCCAGATGAACAGAATCAGCCTTTTGGGATTTCCTTGTCTGGATGATTGTGAATGCATCAAGATGTTTATAATAGATGTTAAAACTTTTTCATCTAAAGAGGGTGTATTTTCTTTTACAACAATCCAAGGATTCTATTAAGAGTAAACTAAAAGAAAACAAGTCAAAATAGAAAAAACAAAGATGTGTATAAATCATTCTCTCCACATTGCTGTGCTGCCCATTAGGAGGTTGATTCCTCTCAGTGTCTCACTCACAAACACCTTTTCCTGCAGTTTGATGCGCTATTAAGGATTATATAACACATGGACTGTCTCTGTAACAATGTGTCTATAAGACAAATGTGTATTGCTCAGATTCTTGAAAGCCTTATTTAATTAAAATCTCCTTTTTGTAATTTTAGCTACAATCACCCATATGGCACCCCATAAAACAGACAGTAGCACAAAAAGAGCTTTGAAATCATTATACAATTAGGTATTATATAGATGATATATCCTGTCCAGGATTTTTTGAACAGTTATAGTCACACATTTCTATCACATTTTTTCTATTAAATGACACATTTTTGTTCTTGCAAACCAAAGATAAGACAGATTTGACAGACGGGCGTTTCATGAATTGATGGTATAACTTGAGTTTCTTTTCAATCTAAATGCAGCATGAATTAATAAAAGTACCTCTGCAGCTTCTCCATTACTGGTTACCTTAGACCAGGGGTGCTCAATCCCGAGCTACTGTCCTGCATCTTTTAGATGCATCCCTGCTCCAACACAGCTGAATCAAATTGTTTAATTACCTCTTCAGCATGCCATCAAGTTTGGCAAAAGCCTGATAACAAGCCATTCATTTTTATTTAGGTGTGTCGGAACAATGAAGCATCTAAAAGCTGCAGGACGGTAGCTCTCAAGTACTGGGATTGAGCATCCCTGCCTTAGACCTTTGTTTTGCTTCTTTTAGTTACTTTTAGTTTGTGAGCAGGGTTAGGGAAATTAGGAAATATGTGCAGCGATTTATTGAAACATCTGCAAACATGCATGAAAATACAATCTATAGGCTAAAACAGCTTTTTCAAGTTCTGAGATTGAAAGTCAATATTTGCTATAAACTCCTTCAACACAGCTTAAACTGTTTTAGCAAAGATTTTTTGTAATATCCTCAAGTAGTCTTCAGGAATAGTTCTCCAGGCAAGCAGCGGTCACCAACGTTTTTTGTGCCACGGATGGGTTTATGTCCGACAACATTTTCACAGACCAGCCTACAACAACAAAATAAAACCAGTACCAGTACCAAACGACTCACGGACCAGTACCAATCCATGGCCAAGAGGTTGGGGACCGCTGTCTTAAAGGACATTCAATACGCTTCTTTGGATGCTGTCTGCATTTTGTTTTGTTTTGTTTTGTTCTCTGTCAAGATGATCTCACGCTGCTTGGATAAGGCTCCTGGGTGATCAAGCCATGACTCATAATATTCTATTGTGTGTTTTTCTATCCAGGTATGCTTTTACCACACTGGCAATGTGTTTGGGATTGTCGTCATAAAAAACATGAAGCCGCTGCAAATCAGAAACTTTTCAGATGGTACTGCATGGTGCATCAAAAAAAGCTAACAGCACCATTCTGTGCTCATAATTCTATCATTTTTTTTTTGTTTTTTGTTTTTTGCGTTTTGCAGACCATGACAAAAAACAAATAGACAAATACAAAAACAAACAGCCAAAATGCTCTTCTCAAAATGGTCAGGTACAAAGACTGGACTGGAAAATGAATAAAAAATCACTTAATGTGCAAAGAAAAACTTTGAAAGATCTTGAAAAAATTCTGGAAAGCTTTTTTTTTTAAGAGCAAAAAAAAACAAAAAAAAAACTCGGGCTCCTTGGAAGGAAAATATAAAGAAATGAGAGGTGAGTCACGACTTTTCCACACTATGCTTGGAAATTATTTCTTAATAAACACATCATCATTCTGTGCACATTTTCATAAAAACGAGGCTTAGTTTTTCATGATTTCTTGGTTTTAATTGAAAAATTTAATTCTAGTCAGATTCCCTGTGCATTTCTGAACGCATTCAGGTGATGAACAGATTTTGAGCATTTAACATTTACAAAAATGTTTTTCACTCGAGTCAGTAGTATCACAGCTGGCAAATTCTGTAAGATACCATGGTTTTTAAAATATAAATATAAAATATAAATAAATAATCAGTCATTATTACAACATTATTATAACAACATCTGTGATCTTTTTCACTCTTAAAATCCAAATGATTTAATAGTGAGAAACGTGTTTCACCACCATGTTGCCTCCACAGCAGTGTTCCAGCAGCTTTGGGCTATTCTTCTGTTTTTCCACCATGTCACATTTTTGTGATAAGGATTCGGTATATGCTGGAAGAAATGGAAAAAGCAAACCAGAATCTTTATCTCTCAACATACTGGATAAACTTAACCTCTGCCTGGATGTTATCAAACACCAGTGAACAGGACCATAATTCTTGTCCATGTGGACATTTACCCTCTGGTCTTCTTTGAATAGAAGGGTACTGTAAATTCAGAATCTCCCATCTGGGGAACTGTTCCTTTTGCACCCTGCATGTCTTGCATATGATAAATCCTTTTGCACCATATGTGTTCAGAAGGAAAAACATGATTTTGTGTCCCCATTTTCTCCCCACACGAGGCCAAAGCAATATAATTTACATGTGTAAAACTATCATGCAAATGCACATTCAAACACTCTAATTGAAAAAATCCAGGATAAAGAAAATATTGTAGTGCACACTAAACAAAACTGAAACATTTTAATCTTCCAATAAGGTGCTACGCTATGCCGAAGAAGGGATTTCAAATGCTAACTGCTTAATTAAGGAACAAGGGTGCTTAATATTTGAAAAAGACATTTAAAGGATAAAAAGGATGAACAGAAAGCCTTATGTGAACAGGACTAGTATTACCCAAAGACACCTAGCAATGCAATATTTGCAGTTTGTCTGTGACCCTAAATCTATGAAAATTTCCACCACAAATTATATATAACAATTGAGAAGTCCTGTTTTAGTACATTATTAGTCAAATGTGCACTGGCATCTCTATGATTAAAGGACATAGAGTTCACTAAAAACAGCATGTGGAAATCAACACTTAGGAACCTATTTATAGTAACATTAGGTCTATAGTGAGTGACTAGACACTTTCCAATCAATATTTGTCATCATACCCCGGTTTAATGTCAGTAAATATGAGTAAAACTCAGACAATGCTTAGCCCATGCACAAAAAGGCAGACCTGGGAGTCATTTCTGAATCTCACGATATCCCCTGGTAACACTAACCCAGTCCAAATGATGCTGTGAAAGCCTAATAATTCAGACTAGGCTTTAGAAACAGTTTAACCACTGTCTGATCTGATGCTTGTGGGACAGATTTTCTTTTTCTACACAGTTTCAGGGCTAAAGCAGCTACAGCTTCATCACAGAATGCTAAAAGAATAAACATCAGAGTAGTTTGAACTCTGAGCCCTGATTTAGCTCCGTTGTAAGGGACTTGTGTTACCTTGGGAATTTCTAGTAAAAATGTGTCATCTTTTGTGATGCCCGTCCTGTGCAAATTTGACCAGATGAAAAAAAAAAAAGAAAAATTGATTGAACTTCTCTTCTGTTTCTTACTGTATTGAAACATTTACAATTACAAATGGCACATATTAGCACAAATTCAGGAATACAAGTGTAGCTACACTGTAATGTAGACATTAAAAAAAGCCAAAAATCTGCTACGACAACATGATGAGCAGTTAGCTATTTCAAAAGGACTTACAGCTATATGGCAGTCATACCTTTGGTATAGATTTATAACTGACAGTTGGTAAGTTTGGGGAAAACATAGACTTCTCTTTTTTGCTCATGTGCAACATGAAACATAAACGTGGGTTTCAAAAATATATCAAGTCCCAAGTTAATACTTGTTCTTTGTAAATAGGACTTAAGAAATAATGGGATGTGTTCCTATTACGGGTTGAAGAATAAAAAAACAAGATGCAGAACTCTTGCCAGACTACAATAACAAAAAGCAAACCTTTTATTAGGTTGAAGGTGCAGTCCAAAATGGGAACAAACAGAAGTCCAGACTTCATCACAGGGAATAAAGCAAAACAAAGAGAAAACCAGGGTAGATACACAAACAGTACGGCTAAGACTAGGGGGAAGGCCAGGACTAAATATACCTACAAGCACAAACCTGCCTGAAATTCAGGACAAAAATAATAAATCCAAAAATTAAACCCACACAGAGGTCAGCATTTCCAGTACAGCATGCAATTAAACAAAAATCCAGACTTCAAAAGAAAGCCATTTACAGGGACTGTAACAGTAGCGGTTTCCATCCAAAGTTAAGACATACAGAAAATGTGTTTTATTTCCTTTGTATTCCATGCTCAATAACCACAGATTACACAGCAGAATGGCTGTAGAAATGAGGAGGAAGTGT
This sequence comes from Hemichromis elongatus, assembly GCA_015108515.1. NCBI lineage: Eukaryota > Metazoa > Chordata > Actinopteri > Cichliformes > Cichlidae > Hemichromis > Hemichromis elongatus. The sequence continues at coordinate 15,408 of VUQR01023855.1, read as the reverse complement.
TGAGCAAGACAAGATTGAAGTTTGGAATGAGCCACCCAACAGAGGAAATCTGAAAAGAACTATTCCTTTTTTCCCCTTTTTTTCCTGATGCCTGTGATAAACACTGACCCTTGTGTTTTCCTGACATCAGATCAAGTGTATGACATCCCAGTCCAACAGAGCAGAACAGTTATGGAAACATGCTCTGCATGTCAGTTATTGGTAAATCAGGAGGAGAATCAGAGACAGCTGCTTCACCCATTATTTCTGTGCATGAGAATGTGTGGAGCTCTTCAAAACTGAGCTAGACTGCTGTCATTCAGAAAACATGTCTGCATTTCAAAATGTCGTAAAATGTGCATTCTGGAAAACCCGAGTTGTTTTTTTTTTTATTTTACTATAAAACTGCTTTTCACTTCCATAATCAGAAGATTATAATAATAACTTGATAATGAAATTATAATTGTCGATTAAAAAAAACCTCAATCGTGATCTTAAAAAAGAAAATCTTTGAAAATATATTTTGGCACAGTAACAGTTGTAAATGCACAGCATGCTAACAGACACGAGTGGTGGTAAACCCACACCGCTATGGCCAGTTTAGCCACATAAGATAAGAGCGTCTTTGGCAAGTCTTTAGCATTTTGTATCACAGGCCAAACATGGCAATCAAATGGTCTTTAAAATTTTTTTACTCAAAATCGTCATTTAATATTCAAATTTGCTGTATTGCAACAGTACAATAATAACAGGTCAAGAAATCGATCAGATGGTCATCCCATTGTAAAAACCTCATACCAGCTTTATAAGCATAGAAGCATTTAATTTGAAGCAGCTAATTCACTTAACACACTGCAATGTTTGTCTTGTGTCTTGATGCATGCTCAATCATCCAGGTAAGGAAATCCCTGACGGTGTATTCTGTTCAACTGGACGCTACAGCCAAGCAACACAATGAACCGTCTGGGATTTTCTTAGAAAAGCTTTGTACTGAATACTGGGTTTAAATGTATAAGTGCAGACACCATAATTTAAAATTAGCTGAATGTCTGCAAAAAATTTAATTACAAGCAAATATTCAAGCTTCAGTGAGTAGTATTACTATCTAAATGCCTAAACTGACCTGCAAGAATTTGACTGAACGGCATCTTTTTTTAAAAAAAGGTCTTATTCGCACATTAATAATTGCAAAGGTTAGTGGCCAAGTTGTCTGGTCCTACCTACAAGTGATTACTATGAGGAGGGAAGGAAATGTACATTTACATATGCATGCCCAGCAGAATGCAGATGCTTTTTTCTGCCAGCACTATTAGGGGTGTTCTCCATTCACTGCACATGTTTTGTGAACAGTACGGCATTCTAATTTGGTCATTTCAGAGGTATGCTGCACACTCCATGCAGCTCAAGCCCCGGAGTCAGGGTCTGCATGTTTCATCCACTGCAACAGTCGAGGCCACAAGAATAATTTGTTTGTGAAAGCCATCATAAAATCAGCTGAAAGCAACATTTCACACAGACTTATATCTTGGCGCGGCATTTTATCTCAACCCCGAGGAATGATAAAAACATATGGTGTCATTCCCACTGCAAGAATGTCTTCCTAAACATTAAAAGAGTGTCAGGTTAGTAAATGTGCATTTACCTTACAGCCTAAGTGACTCCATGGTCACAGTTTACAGATGGTATGTATTAACAAAAAGTCAGCTAACAGGTGTGTTTGTGGTACCGCCATGCTGTTTTGAGCTGTGAATAGAGGATTTGTCCACCTGTTCTGTGGATTTACTCAGCTTTTTAATCACTCACGTGTTTTATAATCAAGCAGAAATATTATTTGTTTTAATAGTATAATTAATCCTGTTATATTGATGCATATTGTTTCATTTTTCCTAAGGTCTGAACCGAAGCTCTTTGAATTTCATGTCTTCTTACCTAAAAATGTGGATTGCTTCCATGTGGCACTCACCCATGCACCCACACAAACACAGAAAAATAAATATAAACAAGCAAGGAAAACCGCACACACAAGCACACAGAAAGGACCTTTCCTAAACATTGCTGCCAATTCGGATTAAGTTACTTTGTATCTTATAGCGCACATCCCTATAATTACATATATTTTAGTTGCAAAATATGCAAATGCGTCTTACTGGAAGATTTTTTATTATCATAGGAAGACGTTTTGACAAAAAGCCAATTGCAAAAGCCAGTCTCTTGTTTCTTTTCATAAAGTCTCTAGTCATTTTTACGGATCATTCAAATAGTTTAAAAGTACAAGCTACAAAATGGTACGTTTTATTTTTATTTTAAGTATTCATGCTGTGCCAAGTTTCTGATCTGCTCTGCTGCGTATTTGTTTATGTCTTGGAGACAGAATATGTGATTTATAGTTAGACTGGTGGGGGTGGCAGCAAGGGAAGCTGTTATGTTCTTCCTTTGCTGCTTGTCGTGCGCCGCTGCTGTTCTCTCCAGCTTGCTGTACGTTCACCCCGATATGCACCCTCAGGCAGTATGCCTTTCATTATTTCTTTTGAAACTTTCATCTGAAGTCTCTGAGGGATTAGCCCTCTTGATTCCTGACACAGTCAATGAAAAACAAGCCTCATATACAGGGAGGCTTACAGCCAGAAAAGCTGTGCACAGCCCTCCCCCCCAATCTCTCAGTGTGAAACTGTATAATGGTTTGCACAACAAGTGGAGTCTCATTTTTGACCATTTTGGCACATTCACATTCGTGTTGGATTTGTATGCAAATATATTATTACTGTGAACGATCATCTCATACTCTCACTACAGTCGTTTTATATTTTTTTACCAAGTTCTTTTAATTCTTTCTATAAACAATGAGTCAAATGATTATAAAGCAGTATGAATCTGTTTCTTGTATCGTGGCCAAGAGATATTAAACATCAAACCTTTTCGCACTATGCAAGTTTAGCTCCATAGCTGATTTGGGTTCACAGGCTGCACTTGTGGTTGATTATCCAACGCTTACTAATCGACTCTACTGAGATACTCATGTTGCTTTGTTTGGGCTGAATATTTACATCAATTATTTTTTCTGCTAACTTGTTGACAATTTGCACTTAAAAATAAACCACTTATCAAATGGATAAATATGGTGAGATGCAGTTTCAAATGTTTTGTAATTAAATTATTCTCCAATTAGGATGTAGATAAATGTATAAATGTTGTGCAACAACAATGAGACAGTGTTATATGGGTAATTTTTCATATAGAACTATGTGTATCCTTTGTAATTGTAAAGCTGCTAGACATTATGAGCAATGCTGGGTATCCTCTGCATATAGTCATAAATAACCTGTTCAGTGACAGGTTGCTTCTCCCTAAGTCTAGGACCAACAATTAACACATTTTTCGGACCATAAGGCGCACTGTCGATGAACGGGTCTGTTTTCATACATAATGCCCACCGGATTATAAGGCGCATTAAAACACCTTCTAATTTTTACTGTTACTTTGCACTATCCCCTTTTTGCTGTAACAAAACAAAGTTGCACATGTGGGGCTAATAAAGGTTATCTTATATTAATGACTAATCTCGTATTGTGGATGGATTATCTCAGTTGTTCTCCTGACTGAAGTTTGGTCCGTTTACATTCGATTGCATTTGTCAAAAACCATTGGGAACTTTTATCGAGTGGAAAAAAAGTTAGTGTTCATCCTCTAGCTTCACTGTGTATAAGTTATGCTAACATAGCTGTGTGGCTAGCAACCACGTACCATCTAGCCCAACTTCAGTAACCCTACAAACATCAATGTTGTGTAGTTTTCTGTTTTCATTTATGTTGGAAGTAATAGCAGAGCTTTACGTTTTATTTTTTTCCAGAAATCTCTCAGTCAGAACATGGTATATCATGTTTAGGTAACTAGTGAAACTAACGAGCTAAATTGATGTTAACTTCTAACTCGGTTAAATTTAATAAATACTGTTTTCTTGGATGCTTGGATGTTAAACTTAATTGTTACACCTGGTAAAGCAGCAACGCTGATCATTTTATTAAAGATGAAAGAATTTAGACAGTTTTAACGCTCGGTGTGCCGCAGTGTTTGACTTTAGGACTTGAAGCTGACGGAGTTTTGGAGCCCGATTACAATGAGTCCGTGAGGCTCATGACTGCTGTAACGGTAATGCCGTAATGCTCCGACAATCTGTCAAGCGGTGCGGCTTTGTAGCTTACCAGAGTCGTACTAAAACAGTTTATTGAGTGCTGTGTACCACATAAAATTGGTTTGAGGTCAGTAAACCCAACCAGAATTCATACATAATGCGCACGGGATTATAAGGCGCACTGACAATTTTGGAGAAAATTAAAGGATTTTAAGTGCGCCTTATAGTGCTGAAAATACAGTAACTATCTATCTACTTTTAATGTTAATGTTAATTAGTATTACGATATAATGATAGCTGATGAACATCATGCAGCATGTATCAACGTTAACCACATATTTCCTCCCAGAGTAGTTAGGGACCATAAACAGAGCTACAAGAGACTGAACTGAATTTGTCGAGTGCTCAGAAGCTTTAGATTGTAATTCTTCTGGATATGCAAACGGCAGTCTAATGAATTTCTCATATTACCTTAAAAGGTTTTTCTTGTGTTTTTTAATTGTAACTTGTTTCCATTAATAACAAGAGGCAAAAAAAATTCAATGCAGGGTTAATTTTGAGTTAATTTAAGATTATAAGTTAATAGAAAGTAGCTACACCATATATTTGTCTTTTTTTCCTGAATGACCTAAAAAAAACATTTCTGAAAACAAAAATTTAGAACTGGTTGTTGATGCAGGAGGTAAGACTGGGACCTGGTTTCTGGATGGCCATGTTTCTGTTGAAATTGTAGATGACGATCAAGCTGAAATTACATGAAAGCATTAGGCTACAAGTAAGTGATCAGGATCAGGATATTTGCTAAACCATGTTTAAATGGTGAAATGTTGTCATCTTGACTTCTAACACTGTAAAAACTGCGAGTTCTTAAAAAAGAGCATCAAAGTCCCTTTGGGACCTAAATGCAGTGTAATGACGCACACCCCACCCATTCTCCTTTGAGCTTACTTTTGTCAGCAGTTCCATTACTTTGCACTTTGCTACTAAGCAGGTGGAGCTAATCTATCTAGTTTGCCCTTCAGTTATGGTTTACTGTCCAGGGGACTGGACACAAGTGACTCGAATAAGCCCTTAATTAGGCAATGATAGACTATTCATTTAGTATGCAAAGCTGCAAATCTCTCCATCCACTGCACAGAGCCCTCTGCAGTCATATGGAGACCAACGCTAATGATCTCAGCAAGTGGCAGCAATCCATTGGAGCGCTGTAGCAAGTGCACATTAATCTTGCGGGTGATCCAGTTGATGAATGACCCTGGCCCAGAAGCCCTGGCAGATCCCACCTTAATTATGCTGAGGGAGTCACACCTGGGAGGCACCAGGGGACATTGCTAACTCAGGAACGACTCAGGAGGAGGCCAGTGGTCCACAGGCAGCGCGCTCCATGCAGATCCAGTCTGGTCGTCATTGTATGGCCTTGCTAAAAAGAGTTTTACAGCAACTCCATAGAGGACATTATACCTGGGAGTTACTTCCAAAGCACGAGTTGTGTAAAGGGCAAATGGGTGTCACAAATTCATGACACTTCCCACTGATAAATCACTAGAGGAAAGCAATTTTTAGGATTAAACCAAAAGAATCTAACTCATGATGTTTCCTTTTTTGTGATGACACCTCCAACAGAACATTTTCAGCACAGCCCTAATTGTACCCCATTATCTGGCTGTGCTCTGACATGTTTTAAGAAAAAAAGCACAGCGGGCCAAGTGTTGCATCAGTCTAACATCAACATCCTAAAGATAGCACACTGGCATAATGGGAGGTTGAGTAAAAAGAAAATACGATCAAAAAGCATGAGTAAACAATACGAGGAAAAAAGGAAAAACAGTAGCAGAAACACTAAATCCCCTGGAAAAAATGTGATTATACATGATAGAAAAACTTGAACCACCACCTTCCAATCTAGTCATATTTAATTTTAAAAAGTCTTTAACATTTTTGGGACCTTTTGTTTATTTTGTTTATATTATATTATATGAAAAATATAATATAATATAATAAAGTACCCCAGACAAAGCTTAGCTTGGTTTTAGTAATCTCTAATGCTATAATAACGTTGTTTACCTTTTTGTGTTTTAGTTGTTATCACTGTACAGTTGATAAACTGGGTAGTAGATGAGAGGAAGAGATTGGACAAGTCTTGGAATGAGCTTTTGCTCCAAAACAGAAAACTGGTCATTTTCTGCTCTAACAGAAAAAAATATGGCTTTGTCCCTGTAAGATGACTGTTTTGCTTGCCCTAATTTTAACTACACTTAATACAATTTATATTTTAAATTTAGGCACAAGAAACCTTGAAATTACCTTGATGGTAAAAAAAAAAAAAACAGAGCTAATCAAAATGCTTTGCAGTTTAAGGGCTTTCTAGTCACCTCTCACTGATCCATTGGGAATTCTCCCTCTATGTAATTTACACTTTCCCTACTGAAATGGGCAACATGTCCTTATGTCCTCAAATAATCCTACTGAGCATATGAGCAATATAGGTTAACTTCTATCTATCTATCTATCTATCTATCTATCTATCTATCTATCTATCTATCTATCTATCTATCTTTCTATCATCTATCTATCTATCATCTATCTATCTATCTATCATCTATCTTTCTATCATCTAT